>SKCR01009020.1:0-44962 GCA_019454045.1 Zanthoxylum bungeanum
CGATGGTACGGAAACAGCTTCGCTCTGGATAGTGTATTTGGTGTGATGTCAAGACGGAAGTATCACTTCAGTCATATAGAGATGATGATCACGCAGGGATACATAATTGGCACTCTAATTGGTTGTAACCATCGGGATAATATGACAAGGTCATGATTATCCGATTAAATAGACTAGTTGCTTGTGATCCGATATATGCTTCGTACGGGGCATACACTATTCCACCCCCAGGCCTTGCATGTGACATCCGATACTGGATCGAAATACGCAATACTATGTATACTACGCCTGACATAGATTAAATATTTCTGGAGAATTGGGGAGGCACGGTGCTTTGCTAGAAGCCAACCATGTCTCGTAAATCGATAAAAATGTAATACGATGTACGTACGTGTTCGGATAGTCCGACGACCGGATTTACTGCCAACATATCCAGGGATCTAATGGGTCGCTTCCCGAAGATTCACCGATGATGTATGATTCGAACATAATTAATCTGGGATTAATTGCGGAGAGATTTTATCTGGGATAAAATACTATTAGAAGAGAGAGAACGATTAATTTGGAATTAATCGATAAAATAATATATCTGATATATAAAACGAAATTAGATTTCAACGCGGAATTAAAATTGGATTTTAATTCGGGTGAACGAATTAATTTAGAATTAATTCGCGAGCGACATGAATAGTAATTTTGCTAGGCATAATTATTTAATTACATCGCAATGGAAAATTCGTTAATTTGGAATTAACGAACCCGAGCCCGGAATGTGTTTGTGGGCCCACTCGGATTTTGAATTTAGTGGGGCCCACAAGTCACATCGCAAGTCACTTTAGTGATGGAAGTCAAGTCACCTTTTTGTGATTGACATCCAGTCACTATTCATGATGGGAGTAGTTGGAAGCCTTAATTGCTTTTTTCCCTCCAATTTGCTTTATTCTTTTTGGAAAAGGATATACCAAATTTTGCCTTTTGACTTTTTGATAACTTGTAATTGTTTTAGAAAGAAAAACACAAGACAAAGCAAAAGCTCTCTCTTCTTTCCTCATTCGCCGAATACTTCAAGTATTTTTGGGGAAATTTTGTTGCAAAATTTCTCCATTGCTATCACATAAAGGATCATTCAAGGTGATAGGGAAACCAACATTTGAGCTTGGAATCTCAAATCATAGCTTGGAGCTTGGATTCATCACATTCAAAAGGAAGCTTGGATACTTCTCAAAGGCAAAGTTTTTGTGTTCAACGCATCCAACATCCGTTATTTGTAAGTATGATTCCGCATTTCTTACTTTCGTATTCACATTTATTTCATTGCTTAAATGATCTTGTGACACTTTAGAAACCCAACAACTTGCATAAGTATCCAATACTTAAATATATGAGAACTATGTTGTTATGCTTTCATAATACACACAAGTGCAATACTAGTCTATTCTGCATTATCGATGTCCAATCTCGATAATACTACGACTAGGGATATTTAATGATTAAACCTTCATGGATTGATACTGTCTCATATCTTATAATCTGGAACTAATCATAAGGACTTTTATCATTTATATATTCAAGTAATCTAATTACAAAATGATAAAATAGCAATTTCCATTGTCACATAGTTAATTTGTTCAAAAACCACAATGTCTGTGGAACTGCTTCTTTTGGATTTCTTCCTTAGATGCTTTGATTCCAACGTCTTTGTTGATTTCAATATCGATTTTCAAAGTAATGGCTTGACATTGCTCCTTCCCTCGGTTTCTTGGATTTGGTTCTGTGTTGCTAGGAAGGTTACCTAGCAGTCTGTAACTCAGAGCATTAGCGAGTTGTCCCATTTGATTCTCCAGTACTTTAATAGAAGCTGAATGGCTTTGATTCAATGCTACTTGATTTTGAACCATAGCTGCTAAAGCATAGTATTTTGCTTCTTGCTTTTTCAATTGGGCCAGCACTTCTGTTATTCCTGGTTCTTTTTCATAATCCTGGCCTTTGTTTTGCTGTTGGAATCCAGGTGGTGGATTGTTCTTTTGCCTTGAATCGTTGCTCCATGCGAAATTAAGATGATTCCTCCACCCTGGGTTGTAGGTGTTGGAATATGGATTGTTCTCATGTTTGTTGAAATTATTGACATAATTCACCATCTTTTCATGTTGGTTTGTCTTTGGTGCTCCTCCATATGGTAAACTTGTGGATCCAGTATTAGCTTGCATGCTAAGAGTTTCCATGAATTTGCATATCTGATCCAGCTTGGCATTCACTGCTGTGTTGGCTCCAACTTCATAAATTCTAACAATTCTTTGGATCATGCTCCTTTCTGTTGGCCACAAGGAATTGTTGTTGGCCATTTCTTCAATTAAGTCCCAAGTCTGATCTTCTCCTTTTGCCATTAAATCTCCTCCAGCAGCAGCATCAATTGTGGTTCTCATTATTCCAAAAATTCCATTATAGAATGTTTGGACTTGTAGCTACTTTGCAATCTCATGGTGAGGACATTTTCTGAGCAAATCCTTGTACCTTTCCCAAGCTTCGCAGAGGGACTCTTAGTTATGTTGTACAAATGATGTGATGTCATTCCTCAGCTTTGCAGTTCTGGCTGGTGGAAAGTACTTTACAAGGAATTTTGTGGCAAGAGTGTTCCAAGTTGTGATGGAACCTGCTGGTAGTGAATGTAGCTGTGGGACACAAAAACTGGGCGACGCATGCTGTCCCGGGCTCGCGGCCCGGTTGGGAGTACAGAGTAGCCCGCGGGGGACTAAACCGGAGAATAATGGAGTCGCCACCCGGTGTGAACGGGTGGGAGTACAGAGTAGCCCGCGGGGGACTAAAGAGAATAATAGAGTCGCCACCCGGTGTGAACCGGGACAAAGATTTGAGGCCGCACTCACCCCTCGCAAGGGAAGACCTCAAACCGTTGGGTTCGGAATGGTCCCTTACTTATGCCACTTGTAATAAAATGATTTGTGCAATAATCTTACCAAGCTAAGGAACATATTTCCAAGGATAATTTACTCCTAAGTTTGCATGGATAGGTACAAAGCTTATATCTAAGTTTACATATAACACATTTTCATATTTGCATACAACCTATTTGCATATAATCTATGTCTGAATTCATGCATAGAGATAAATTGACAAACGGAAAGCATACAATTTCACATTGGTAGACACAGAAGCTCAAACAAATAACATTCTTACAAACATTCATATTAAGGAAAGACAATTAAGCGCATAATGGAAATAGATAACTAAAGAGGCAATACAAATGCATAAGGTAAAAAGAGACAACTATACGCTAAAATGGACATGTCGTGATGTGATGCAGAAAAGATATCTAGAATTGACACACACGTGAGTGGGCCTTTTTCCAAGTGGTACGTGGAATTGTATCCCGAGTACAGATCATACTACCGTCCATTCGGAATCGGCTATGAAATTTATGTCTGGGTTTCCATCCTATATACCAAGAGAAATAATGCCCAAATGCTATCATGACATGGGTACACCAATGATAATAGATCGAGCCAAGACAAGGATAGATGATGCAATCAATAGATGAAAGACGCGGCAAATATCGTGGTAAAGGTAGCCTTTTAGGCTTTTCTTCCCCCAAATGGAGAACCTTTTAGTCCAACACCATAAGCCCATTGCGTTTTTCATTACAATGCGTACAAATATAAAGACAACAATATTGGACTTCGTATACCCGATTGAACACTTCTTACATTCAACCGAATATACATCAACCGGCGCGGCAAAGCATCGTGGTAAAGGATTTTAACCCATCAGAATAGGGGACCTTTAATCCAACTTAATAAGTCAATGCGCTCGATCACATCATGCATATAAAAAATAAAGACAACAATATCAGACTTCGTATACCTGATTGAACACATCTTACATTCAACTGAATATAAATCAACCGGCGTGGCAAAGCATCGTGGTAAAGGATTTTAACCCCTCAGAATAGGGGACCTTTAATCTAACTTACTAAGCCAATGCGCTCGATCACATAATGCATATAAAAAATAAAGACAATAGTATCAGACTTCGTATACCCGATTGAACACATCTTACATTCAACCGAATATACATCAACCGGCGCGACAAAACATCGTGGTAAAGGATTTTAACCCCTCAAAATAGGGGACCTTTAATCCAACTTACTAAACCCATGCGCTAGATCACATCATGCATAAACAAGTAACATACAGAAATCAAGCAGCGAATAATAAACAAATCAAAACAACATAAAATGAAATATGCGCCGTTTACTCAAGTGGTACGTGGAGTTGTATCCCGAGTACAGATCATACTACCGTCCATTCGGAATCGGCTATGAAATTTATGTCCGGGTTTCCATCCTATATACCACGAGAGGTGACACATTTTCATTTTATTCAAGGGCCACAACATACACCATTTCACAATACATGCATTTTTTATCTATTCAAAGGCCACAACATGCATCACTCCATAATAATCATGCATACCAAACTCAATAAATAATAAAAATACAACTGAAAACGGATGTGAAAAATACCCTCAGGTCTAACCTTTTTCGTCGACTTTCGGACTTGCGTTTCACGGAGATCGGAAGGGTTAAAGCTCCTCAACTTTTCTGGTCCACTGGTTCGTGTTTTACCTCACTGTTTCGCTGCTCAAGCTACTTTTTTGCTCCGTTTCGCTGCTGCTTTGCGGCTGTATTTATGATGTATTTTGGTTACTATTTTTGGTGTTTTAGGTTACTGTTTGTATGTGTTTTAGGCTGTTGTTTTGATGATTTTTTAGGGGAATTCCGGGCAGTTGTTTTGGGTCAGTTTCTGGACTGTTTTGGTGATTTAGGGGCTATTTTCGGGGCTGAACTGGTGCTTTGTTCATTTGAAGCAATATATGAGTGGGGGGCTGTGAGTTTTTGGCAGCAGCGTGCGTGGTTTAGGGCAGAGTTGGGTGCGCTGCTTGATTTGCGTGGAGGTTATGTGAGTGGGAGGTCAGTTAGTGCATGGTGCGTGATGAGCTAATGAGGGCTAGCTAGGATTTGTGGCTTTTGGATCAGTGGGCTGGTGAGGCGTTGCGTGAAAGGTATACGTGAATTAGGGTTCTGTGTGTTAGTCAGCTACGTGTTTGAGGGTTTGGCAAGTTTGTGAAGTTGTGGTCTACTGTGTGTATGGTTTGTGTAGGGCGTGATGCGTGTGAAGAGGCAAGGGACGTGTGTGTTAGGGTGAGGTGTATGTGGCGTCAGTTTGAGGGCTGTGAATGAGTGTATGTGCTGTGCGTGAATGGCTTATTGCTTTATTTTGTTTTGGTCACTGCCGTGAATGAGAGAGAGGGGGATGGCTTTGGTTTTGGCTTGCTTTTATAGACAAAGGGAATATGTGAGTCATTTCTTGACAAGGAAGAGATCTTCTCATTAAAGGGAGATATGATTTAGTGTCAAACAAGGAAATCCTAAGATTGATTGGGAGACAAGATTGGTTCAAATTAGGAAGCTAATATATTTGATTTATCTTGTTTAGGCATGTGATTTGTTAAGTTAGGAATACAATATATTTGATTTATCTTAATTAGGCATGCAATTTCTTTAATTTGTGTAAGTATTTTTATTATTTTGGTAGGTGATTATTTAGATTTTATTTGTTTTATTTAATTACACATGTCTTAAATATATATTTAATTAATTTGGATGTGTCTTAAATGGGCATGGGCGTGTGGCCCAAGGCTTGGGCGTGTGGGCCAAGGCTTGGGCATGTGGTCTTTGGTTGGTGGGTTTGGTTGGCTTTTGATGGTGGGCTTGGTGTGTGTGTGGGCTAGATGTGGGGTTTTGGGCTAAGGTTAAGTGTTTGCGGGTTTTTTAGGCTAAAGGTGCTTTAAAACGGAGGTCCACCAGTGAGCCCAAAGCTAAACAAGCGAGTCAAATTCGACAAAGTACTGATTTCCATCTTTTCCCTTCCGACGTCCGTTTCCCGCGGTTTCCGTGACTTAAAATGTAGTGCCTCTAAATGAGACTCATCATCGAGATTTATATGCAAAAATGCAGTGCCTACAGTCGCCCCACTTTGATGGGACTTGTGTAATGTGTAACAGTGACAATCCTATCAAAGTTATGCAATGCATTTTCACTTACCTGGCTCGCCAGCTGCCACCTGACTTGCCTATTGCTTCGAACTAAGTTGATATGGTGGTCCATTTTAGAACTGTGCTGCATTTTCGAGTGCCATTTTCCACGTCTGCTGTGTGTGCTCCATTTTGGAACCCCATTTTCGGCATCTGTTATGTGTGCTCCATTTTGGAGCCCCATTTTCGTTTTTGTTGTGTGTGCTCCATTTTGGAACGCCATTTTCGGCATCTGTTGTGTGTGCTCCATTTTGGAACGCCATTTTCGGCATCTGTTATGTGTACTCCATTTTGGAGCGCCATTTTCAGCATTTGCTGTGTGTGCTCCATTTTGGAACGCCATTTTCGGCATCTGTTGTGTGTGCTCCATTTTGGAATGCCATTTTCGGCATCTGTTGTGTGTGCTCCATTTTGGAACGCCATTTTCGGCTTCTGTTGTGTGTGCTCCATTTTGGAGCGCCATTTTCGGCATCTGTTGTGTGTGCTCCATTTTGGAGCGCCATTTTCGGCCTCTGTTATGGTAGCAGTCCATTTCTGAACCGTGTTGTCCGAGAATGTGGTTCATTTTTGAGCCGTTACTTGATGAGGTGGTCTTTGCCGCTACAATCCTGCGAATATAAAAAAAAAATTATATGTATATGATATGTATGCATGTATGTATAGATGCATGATGCTGATGTGGGCCTCGCCCCCCAAACCGATACCGATGTGGGCCTCGCCCCTAAATTGACACTGATGTGGGCCTCGCCCCCAAACTGATACTGATATAGGCCTCGCCCCCAAACTGATGCGGATGTGGGCCTCGCCCCTAAACTGATACTGATGTGGGCCTCGACCATCGGGACTCATCCCCAAACTGATACGGATGTGGGCCTTGACCCTGGGACTTATCCCCAAACTAATACTAATATAGGCCTCGGCCTTGGGACTCATCCCCAAACTGATGCTGATGTGGGCCTCGGCCTTGGGACTCATCCCCAAACTGATGCTGATATGGGCCTCGGCCCTGGGACTCATTCCCAAACTGATACTGATGTGGGCCTCGCCCCCAGACTGATACTGATATGGGTCTCGCCCCAAACTGATACTGACGTGGACCTCGCCCCAAACTGATACTGATATGGGCCTCGCCCCTAGCTGATACTGATGTGGGCCTCACCCCCAACTGATACTGATATGGGCCTCGCCCCCGGACTGATACTGATATGGGCCTCGCCCCAACTGATACTGATATGGGCCTCGCCCCCAACTGATACTGATGTGGGCCTCACCCCCAACTGATACTGATATAGGCCTCACCCCCAGACTGATACTGATATAGGCCTCGCTCCAACTGATACTGATATGGGCCTCACCCTAAATGATACTGATGTGGGCCTCGCCCCCAACTTATACTGATATGGACCTCGCCCCCAGCTGATACTGATATGGGCCTCGCCCCCAGACTGATACTGATATGGGCCTCGCCCTAAACTGATACTGATGTGGGCCTCGCCCCCAACTGATACTGATATTGGCCTCGCCCCCAACTGATACTGATGTGGGCCTCACCCCCAACTAATACTGATATGGGCCTCGCCCCCAGACTGATAATGCTGATATGGGCCTCGCCCCCAGACTGATACTGATATGGACCTCGCCCTAACTGATACTGATATGGGCCTGGCCCCCAACTGATACTGATATTGGCCTCGCCCCAACTGATACTGATGTGGGCCTGGCCCCCAACTGATACTGATATGGGCCTCGCCCCAAACTGATACTGATGTGGGCCTCGCCCCCAACTGATACTGATATGGGCCTCGCCCCCAGCTGATACGGATGTGGGCCTCGCCCCCAGACTGATATTGCTGATATGGGCTTCGCCCCCAGACTGATACTGTTGATATGGGCTTCGCCCCCAGACTGATACTGATATGGTCCTCGCCCCCAGACTGATATTGATATGGGTCTCGCCCCTGTGATTCATTCCTGAAGACTGCTGACATTGTACTGTTGCTGCTTCTGGTTGGCTTGCATTTGACGCTTTCTCTTTTTCTCCTTTGAAACCTTTTATTACAAAACAGAACAAACACAAAAAGGATGCAAATATGTTACGTGTATGCATGCATGCATAATTGAGTTTCCTATCCCGTTGGGT
This sequence comes from Zanthoxylum bungeanum, assembly GCA_019454045.1. Lineage (NCBI taxonomy): Eukaryota > Viridiplantae > Streptophyta > Magnoliopsida > Sapindales > Rutaceae > Zanthoxylum > Zanthoxylum bungeanum. The sequence continues at coordinate 8,249 of SKCR01009020.1, forward strand.
TAGGTCTTCTGTCGGTACTCTTGGTGGCTGCTCGGTCTTTTGACAAGTCTGCCCTCTTCCCTAACCAATGGGTATCTATGATGGCTTTCAAGACAAAAGGGGGTTAACATGGTGCATGTATGCATGAGGTGCATGTGATGCATGAGATGCATGCGATACAAGAAATATATCAACTCGTTAAAATTTTCACACAAATCGGCCCATCATCATTTTAGAAGCTTTTGGGCTAACTGTCATAGGAGTGAACTCGTCCCAGTTGAAATGGCCCAACAAGTTCACATCTCATGGCAAGAAGTCCAACCGTATCCAAATGATAATGTTCCTAAACACAAACATATAATGGCCCATTGGCGTTTTAGAAGCTTTTGGCCTAATCATCATAAGATACGTTCTTGTCCCAGTTTAAATGGCCCAACAAGCCCATACCTCATGACAAAAGGTCCGAATGGATCCAAACGATAATGTTCCCAAACACAAGCATATAATGGCCCATTGGCGTTTTAGAAGCTTTTGGCCCATCATCATAAGATATGTTCTTGTCCCAGTTTAAATGGCCCAACAAGCCCATATCTCATGACAAAAGGTTCGAATGGATCCAAATGACAATGTTCCCAAACACAAGCATACAATAGATAATCCAGTCATAAAGCAATAATTTCTACAGAGCGGCCCATCGACATTTCAGAAGTTTTTGGCCCAATTGTCATAGGATACGAACTCGTCCCAGTTTAAATGGCCCAACAAGTTCGCATTTCTGACAAGAACTCCAACTGCATCCAAATGAGGATGGCCCACAAACACAAGGAAATAGTTGCTATGGGTCATACAACCCCGGTCTACGTGTGGGTTCGCAAGAGTGTAGACAAAGGCTCTCACCGGCGAAGGATGGCCCACAACTAGGTCTCCCCACTCAAGGGTTCGAGCGACCAAGTGAGCGCACCTTTTTTTATACACTAAGGTACGTGCCAACGACCTATGGTGTGTGACTGACTGTCAAATGGACTTCCCATTATAGATTCCCCAGATGGAGGGTGGAGCGAGGCTCTCTTAAGTACCCAAGCCTCTTAGGCTCTTATCGCTTGGTGTCAGGAATAAACAACGAGTCCTCCAAATTAGTCCATCACCGTAGGCTACGAGTAGATGATTATCTAGGTGCCTTCACAACTTTTCCTTCTAGAAATGTAGTGAGTGAAGGAAGACACCAAACCATTACTTAGCCTCAAAATGCCTTTGATTAAACCCCTTTTAACCCATGGTAGACACGGTCAATTAAAACACAAATAATAATATTACAAGACATTATTTCGGGGCCGATTCTCTATCCCCAGTGGAGTCGCCAGACTGTGGGACACAGAAACTGGGCGACGCATGTTTTCCCGGGCTCGCGGCCCGGTTGGGAGTACGGAGTAGCCCGCAGGGGACTAAACCGGAGAATAATGGAGTCGCCACCCGATGTGAACCGGGACAAAGATTTAAGGCCGCACTCACCCCTCGCAAGGGAAGACCTCAAACCGTTGGGTTCGGAATGGTCCCTTACTTATGCCACTTGTAATAAAATGATTTGTGCAATAATCTTACCAAGCCTAAGCAACATATTTCCAAGGATAATTTACTCCTAAGTTTGCATGCATAGGTACAAAGCTCATATCTAAGTTTACATATAACACATTTTCATATTTGCATACAACCTATTTGCATATAATTTATGTCTGAATTCCTGCATAAGAATAAATTGACATACGGAAAGCATACAATTTCACATTGGTAGACACAGAAGCGCAAACAAATACCATTCTTACAAACACGTATATTAAGGAAAGACAATTAAGCGCATAATGGAAATAGATAACTAAAGAGGTAATATAAATGCATAAGGTAAAAAGAGACAACTATACGCTAAAATGGACATGTCGTGATGTGATGCAGAAAAGATATCTAGAATTGACACACACGTGCGTGGGCCTTTTTCCAAGTGGTACGTGGAATTGTATCCTAAGTACATATCATACTACCGTCCATTCGGAATCGGCTATGAAATTTATGTCTGGGTTTCCATGCTATATACCACGAGAAATAATGCCCAAATGCTATCATGACATGGGTACACCAATGATAATAGATCGAGCCAAGACAAGGATAGATAATGCAATCAATAGATGAAAGACGAGGCAAATATCATGGTAAAGGTAGCCTTTTAGGCTTTTCTTCCCCCAAATGGAGAACCTTTTAGTCCAACACCATAAGCCCATTGCGCTTTTCATTACAATGCGTACAAATATAAAGACAACAATATTGGACTTCGTATACCCGATTGAACACATCTTACATTCAACCGAATATACACCAACCGGCGCGGCAAAGCATCGTGGTAAAGGATTTTAACCCCTCATAATAGGGGACCTTTAATCCAACTTACTAAGCCCATGCGCTCGATCATATCATGCATATAAAAAATGAAGACAACAATATCGGACTTCGTATACCTGATTGAACACATCTTACATTCAACCGAATATACATCAACCGGCGTGGCAAAGCATCGTGGTAAAGGGTTTTAACCCCTCAAAATAGGGGACCTTTAATCCAACTTACTAAACCCATGCGCTCGATCACATAATGCATATAAAAAATAAAGACAATAGTATCAGACTTCGTATACCCGATTGAACACATCTTACATTCAACCGATTATACATCAGCCGGCGCGGTAAAGCATCGTGGTAAAGGATTTTAACCCCTCAAAATAGGGGGCCTTTAATCCAACTTACTAAACCCATGCGCTCGATCACATCATGCATAAACAAGTAACATACGGAAATCAAGCAGCGAATAATAAACAAATCAAAACAACATAAAATGAAATATGCGCCGTTTACTCAAGTGGTACATGGAGTTGTATCCCGAGTATAGATCATACTACCGTCCATTCGGAATCGGCTACGAAATTTATGTCCGGGTTTCCATCCTATATACCACGAGAGGTGACACATTTTTCATTTTATTCAAGGGCCACAACATACACCATTTCACAATACATGCATTTTTTATCTATTCAAAGGCCACAACATGCATCACTCCATAATAATCATGCATACGAAACTCAATAAATAATAAAAATACAACTGAAAACGGATGTGAAAAATACCCTCAGGTCTAACCTTTTTCGTCGACTTTCGGACTTGCGTTTCACGGAGATCGGAAGGGTTAAAGCTCCTCAACTTTTCTGGTCCACTGGTTCGCGTTTTACCTCGCTGTTTCGCTGCTCAAGCTACTATTTTTGCTCCATTTCACTGCTGTTTTGCGGCTGTATTTATGATGTATTTCGGTTACTATTTTTGGTATTTTAGGCTACTGTTTGTGTGTGTTTTGGGCTGTTGTTTTGATGATTTTTGAGGGGAATTCTGGGCAGTTGTTTTGGGTCAGTTTCTGGACTGTTTTGGTGATTTAGGGGCTGTTTTCGGGGCTGAACTGGTGCTTTGTTCATTTGAAGCAATATATGAGTGGGGGGCTGTGAGTTTTTGGCAGCAGCGTGCGTGGTTTAGGGCAGAGTTGGGTGCGCTGCTTGATTTGCATGGAGGTTATGTGAGTGGGAGGTCAGTTAGTGCATGGTGCGTGGTGAGCTAATGAGGGCTAGCTAGGATTTGTGGCTTTTGGATCAGTGGGCTGGTGAGGAGTTGCGTGAAGGGTATACGTGAATTAGGGTTCTGTGTGTTAGTCAGCTACGTGTTTGAGGGTTTGGCAAGTTTGTGAAGTTGTGGTCTACTGTGTGTATGGTTTGTGTAGGGCGTGATGCCGTGAAGAGGCAAGGGACGTGTGTGTTAAGGGTGAAGGTGTATGTGGCGTCAGTTTGAGGGCTGTGAAGGAGTGTATGTGTTGTGCGTGAATTGGCTTATTTGCTTTATTTTGTTTTGGTCACTGCCTTGAATGAGAGAGAGGGGGATGGCTTTGGTTTTGGCTTGCTTTTATAGACAAAGGGAATATGTGAGTCCTTGCTTGACAAGTAAGGGATCTTCTCATTAAAGGGAGATATGATTTAGTGTCAAACAAGGAAATCCTAAGATTGATTAGGAGATAAGATTGGTTCAAATTAGGAAGCTAATATATTTGATTTATCTTGTTTAGGCATGAGATTTGTTAAGTTAGGAATACAATATATTTGATTTATCTTAATTAGGCATGCAATTTCTTTAATTTGTGTAAGTATTTTTATTATTTTGGTAGTGATTATTTAGATTTTATTTGTTTTATTTAATTACACATGTGTTAAATATATATTTAATTAATTGGATGTGTCTTAAATGGGCTTGGGCGTGTGGCCCAAGGCTTGGGCGTATGGGCCAAGGCTTGGGCGTATGGTCTTTGGTTGGTGGGTTTGGTTGGCTTTTGATGGTGGGCTTGGTGTGTGTGTGGGCTAGAGTTGGGTTTAGGGCTAAGGTTAAGTGTTTGCGGGTTTTTTAGGCTAAAGGTGCTTTAAAACGGAGGTCCACCAGCGAGCCCAAAGCTAAACAAGCGAGTCAAATTCGACAAAGTACCGATTTCCATCTTTTCCCTTCCGACGTCCGTTTCCCGCGGCTTCCGCAACTTAAAAGTTAGTGCCTCCAAATGAGACTCATCATCGGGATTTATATGCAAAAATACAGTGCCTACAGTAGCCATGCCTTAGCCCTGTCTTTCAAGGAATATGGAAAAACCCGCAGTCTCATTGCTTCTTCAGCCGCTCGATTCCTATTGAAAGTGCCACAAAAAATCCAGGAAGTTGCTGATATGGGCATTAGGATCTTCAGTTGCATTCCCTCCAAACTGAACTGACTGTTGTATCATATGAATGCATATTTTGATATCACACGCATTTGCTGGTAAATGAGGAAGTACAATACAGGAAATGAAGCCGTCAACCACCGGAATAGTTTTGTCTAGAATGGGATTTGGTGGTGCAACCTCCAAAGGTTCAGGTTCCATGTTGATTATTACTTCTTGGCCTTCTCGCCTTTCCCTTCTCAACTGTCTGATGGTTCTTTCAATTTCTGGGTCAAGCGGTCGGATTTCAAAGCTTCTGGTTTGTCTCATGTAGTGTCTGAGAACCTGAAATACAAGAAAACAAAAATAATAAGTAAAAGAAAATTAGATACAAGTAAAGGTATCTAACCCCAAAACTAATAGTGAAAGATAAATAAGTCCCCGGCAACGGTGCCAAAAACTTGACCGGCGTAATCACACACGTATAACGCAAACACACGTATCGTTCAAGTAGTATAAATGTATCGATCCCACGAGGACTTAATACCTAAGCTATTAATTTATGAAGCCAAATTTTTACAAGTATCTAATGGATTGGTTGTTTGATTGGATGGTGACTTTAAACTAAAGACGAATAAATAAAACAGTGCGAAAGTAAATTAAGGGAAAATTCAATATTAAGAAACTATATATGGTTGTGAATCCTTCCAATATCTTTTTAAAGATGAAGTGGTTATTTTACGGTTGTGCAATATATTGGTTTATTAGCTTGGAACACGAATTTATGCAAAAGCCTCTTCCGATGGTCAGATACAAATACCCAGAATAACCCAATTAATCATATTCCTATGTCAACCAAGTTATCTGAATTCATTAAGATTAAGTTCCAATTATGGCTACCCCCGCCCGACAGGTATATTCCTATCATGTAAGGAAATCTATTAAATGGTTATCTATCCTCAAGGAAGATTGTGGGCTATTGAGTCTAAGGCTTAAACCTAAAATATATTTTCCAACTTCATTTTAAGTTTACCAGATCAATCTTATTAATGGCCAGTTAACAAGAAGCATTAAGACTAAGGCTCAATAAATAAACCTTTATATTACCCAAATACTGAAAGCTGTAAATAAATAAACAAGATACAATCTTCTTAGTATTCTTAAGGAATTCCTTAGAAGAAAGTATAGTTTTACAAATGAAATTCGACCTCAATTTGAAGAATAGGGAAGTTGAGGTATTCCAAACTAGTACGAGTCTGAGATCACCCAGCCCTCTTCTTAAGGCATGTGTTGGGGGAAGAGAAATTCGGGGTGTTTTGGATGTTTGTACTCGATGGATGGTATGTTTATTACAGCTGGGCAGACTTCAATCACATCAGGAGTAGATGATTTCTTTGATGTATTCCCAGATGAGTTGTCTGGGCTACCACATGACAGGGAGATAGATTTTTGTATTGATTTCATTCCTGGCACGACACTCATTTCTATACCCCCGTATGGGATGACACCTGTTGTAGGACACAGGACCTGGGCGACGCCGTTCCTAGGCTCGCGGCCTAGTTGGGAAGTACTGAATAACATGGAGTCGCCACCCGGTGTGAACCGGGACAAAGATTTAAGGCCGCACTCACCCCTCGCAAGGGAAGACCTCAAACCGTTGGGTTCGGAATGGTCCCTTACTATGTCACTTGTAATGAAAGGATTTATGTAATAATTTAATCAAGCTTAAGTAACACTTATTTCCAAGAGTATCATGCTTCTAAATTCTCATGTGTAAAATAAAACTTATGTACGCATTTCGCATATATCTTACATTTAAATTTGCATACTTAACATATATCAAGATAGCAACTAACATACAACTTTACTTGCATATCACATTCAGGAAAACACAAGCACACATATTAGCCATACAAGCACACATGTTAACCATACAAGCACACATATGGGCACTTTTCCAAGTGGTACGTGGAATTGTAGCCCAAGTACAGACCGCACTACCGTCCATTCGGAATCGGCTACGGAATTTACGTCTGGGTTTCCATCCGATATACCGCAAGAAATAATACTCAAATGTTATCATGACACAAGCATATGAATGGTAATACATCAACATATTTGCATTTATACATGTGGAGATAGCTACTAGGAAAACTATGCATGAAATCTAATGAAAAAGACTCAGTTCAGTGTGTTCGAGTTCGTGTAGCGTTCGTAAACGCGTTCGAACGGAAATGAAACAGAATGCTCACGTTCGAGTAGCGTTCGTAAACGCGTTCGAACGGAAATGAAACAGAATGCTCACGTTCGAGTAGCGTTCGTAAACGCGTTCGAACGGAAATGAGACAGAATGCTCACGTTCGTATGGCGTTTGTTAACGCGTTCGAACGGATATGAGGCAGAATGCTCACGTTCGTATGGCATTTGTTAACGCGTTCGAACGGAAATGAGACCTGACACATGATAAGGCAAAAACACATGCGCGTTCGAGTTGCGTTCGTAACGCGTTCGAACGGGAACAGACCTGATGCATGAAATGGGACGCAATACATAAACACAAAATAAAGGGGGCGCGGCGAAGTACTGCCATAAAGGTGACCTTTTGGGGCTCTTGATCTCTCAAAGAGAGGACCTTTAGACCAACATACTAAGCCCATGCGCGTCACATCACACATACAAGAATAGAACCAATCATATCAACCAAGTGTGCCCGATTGAACATATCTGACATCCAATCTGAACACACATCAACCGGCGCGGCAAAGCATCGTGGTAACGGGTTTTAACCCCTCCCCATAAGGGATCTTTCATTCCACTTACTAAGCCCATGCGCTTGATTGAACCATACATAAAAGATAAACTCAATAACATCAAACTAAGTATGCCCGATTGAACGTATCTCGTATCCAACCGAACACACATCAACCGGCGCGGCGAAGTAGTGTCACAAAGGTGGCCTTTTGAGGCTCTTGATCTCTCAAAGAGGACCATTGAACTAACTCACTAAGCCCATGCGCTTGGTTGAATCATGCATAACTAAACAACATATTGAATTCAAGTAAAGAAAACTAAATAAACAAAAGCAACACAACAAAAGAAAGATGGTGCCGTTTACCCAAGCGGTACGTGGAGTTGTGGCCCGAGTACAAATCATATTACCGTCCATTCGGAATCGGCTATGAAATTTATGTCCGGGTTTCCATCCGATATACCGCGAGAGTTGACACATCTCTCATTCATCCAATACCCACAACATACATCATACACACAACGGATACCACAAATACAGAGAATATAATCAAAATAAATGACCAGAAAATAAAATGAGAATAAGTGTGAAAGATACCCTCAGGTCTAACCTTTTAAGTCGTCTCGGACTCGCGTTCCACGGAAATCGAAAGGGGGTAAAGCTCCGCAACTTTCTGGTCCACTGGTTCAATGTCCTAGCTCACTGCTTCGCTTTTTTGCTTACGGTTCGAACTCCGTTCTGCTCCTATTCGGCTTCTGTCTTGCTACTCACTGCACGGGCCACCTGTTTTTTAACGTTTTCAATAAACTATTCCAAGTTTGTGTGGGTTCTTAGTGCAATTATATGTGATTATTTTTAAGATTATCTATGCAGTTTTTATGTTACTGTTTTTTAAGGATTTGGCTACTATTTTTAAGGTAATCTAGGTTGTTGTTTAGGCGTGTTTTAGGATTCGGCTAAGGGTGAGTTTGGTGCTTTAGATTCGGCTATGGAGGGTGGTTGTAGGTGCTTTGGATTCGACTATGGAGGGTGGTGATGACTTGTGGTGGTTTCTTTGTTTTCTTTCTTGTGTATGTGAAGTGTTTTCTTTTTGTTTAGTCTTGGGTGTGTAGAGAGAGTCTAGAGAGATTTCGACGAGAGAGTTTTGGGTGTGAATTATATGTGTCAAGGACCGGATAGCTTTGGTTAGGGGTTGTTTATATAGAGAAGGGTTAGGGTTGACAAGGGAAGGGATTTTGTGCATTTAATTAGGATATGATTTAGTTTTAAACAAGGAAATCAAAGGATTGAGGGGGGGACAAAATATTTTATTTTAGGAAGTTGCAATATTTAATTTGTGTTGGTTTAGGAATACAAATATTTTATATTGGTAATTATCTTATTAGATTAGGAAGTCAAATATATGATTGGCTTTAATTGGTTAAGATTGATTTTAATTAGGCATATCTTCTTTTTAGTTTTGGTAAATATTTTATTTAATTGGTAAATGGTTTAAATATTTTATTTAATGTTTAATGTTAATGTTTAAATTAATATTCATTTATTTAATTTGGGATGTGTTTTATGGGCTTTGGGGAGCTAAATGGGCTGGGTGTGAGGCTAGCAGCAAAACCAGAATTACCGACACCGTTCGAACGCTTCCTCGAACGCGACACGAACACCCGCAATCTGTTTCACGTTCGAACGAAGTAACGAACGCAGCACCAACGAAGATAGTGAGCTTGTTTATTCTGAATTTCCCCTTCCGATATCCGTTTCCCGCGGCTTTCGTGACTCAAAAGGTAGTGCCTCCAAATGAGGCTCATCATCGGGTTTCACATGCGAAAATGCAATGCCTACACCTGTTAAATTATCAAAGTTGCCGAAGCAGCTAAAGGAATTGTTTAGCATGGGATTTATTTGCCCCATTGTCACTTTGGGGTGCCCTTATACTGTTTTCCAAGAATCATTATGGTACATGTATCCCAATGGGAGGCTGTCACGTGGCGCCCCTTTTGCCTTTAAAAAAGTAACCATTTTCCTCCCTTTTTTCGTGACCAACGAATTCTCTCTCTCTCTCTCTCACACACACATTTCAAATTTTCTCTCTGTCTCTTAAGTAAAGTTATTACTGCCATTAACACCGCTCCATCGCAGGCCAATCACCGCCACGCATGCCACCACCATGAAGCTCTCGACGTCATCTTTCCAACGACACTAGTGGTAAAGTAACTGGAGCTGTCGTGAGAGATATATAACTAGTTGAAGTTCAGTGCTTTTCCACTGTTTTCCTCCACACGCACCGCCACCGCTCCACTATTTTCATCACCGGCGAGTGAGGCTTTCCCTGGCCATTTCTGATCTAGTGCCACTGGTCTCATCCCGATCCGACACCCTTTATGAGATTCACCTTTTTCGAGTCTTGGTAGTTCGATTTTTATTTCGAAATTCAAAATCTGATCGTTAGATCGATGATCCAGACACATCAGAATATTTCCATCGATTATATAAGGTTTTGGCATATATATTCACCGTTGAGAGTCTCTGATTTCCGGGTTCAATTTTCAAGAGGAGCTCTGTGTGTCCCAAAAAGCATGCTAGTGGATTCTAGGATAAGACATCGTTAGTTTTCTATCCAATAGATCCATCAGGACACATCGAGTAAATTTATCGAGATAGACTTCGTGCATCGAGAGTCTGGTTGAGGTAGGGATTCATTATGATTTGCCATGATTTATGAAACTATGAAATGACGCGTCGGGTGATATTGCGCGACCATAATGAGTTTATTATTTTGTTTTATAAACATAAATATCTTCATGGTAGTATGAATTTAAATTGGGTCGGACTTGGATCGGTAAAAATATTAAAATTGGTATATGTGGAGCCCCGTTGTGGTGCACATCTTGGTTATTATTTAGTCCATTGTTGAACTTGTTTGTGTGGAGCCCCGTTATGGCTCACCTTATAGACCACGATTGACCCGTTACAGCAACTGTTACGTGGCCCCAAGTGGCGCTATTTGGACGATGATGACCCGACTATGGGTGGGAGTCTTGAACTTTCACAGGGTTTGTTTATTATTACTCTGATGTGGCATTTGATCATGAGGAGCCTTTCGTGGCATATGATCATGTTTGTTATGTGGCCCTACGTGGCACATTACTTATTTACAACTCCAATATTGAGAGTCTAGTTACGCGGCCCCGTGTGGCATTTCACTCAAACGTTTATCAATTTCAGGCCGAGATTTAGGTGACCGAGATCTTGAGGAGTAGCACGACGCCGCATGTTATTTTGAGTTGTTTAGAATGGGGGCCCCTCGTAACTCATTATTGCTAGGTATTTCGTTAGGATTTTTGGGTCATGTCATGGATTATTTTGTATCAGTTTATTTTGTTATGATATGATGTGTACGTTTATGGAACTTTGTTTTTAATGTTTAAATTTCGTATAGGTGATCATATTTGTTGTAAGAACTTTTATTGTCCATTTTAAACTAAATTTTTATTCTTTTTTTTTTTATAAATTTTTGTTTTATAAGTCCCCGGGGGATGTGTTTGACTCTGACTATTTTTTTTAAAATCGAATTAGAAAAAAAATATGTAATTATCATTGACCTCGATTTTGGGTCGTGATAATATTTTTGGTATCAGAGTACCGGTTTTACCTTTTTAGGATGTGGCACCTTAAATAAAAGTTTTTGTGAATTTTATTCTCCCATTTTCAATCTTTTGGTCCATACGCATCATCATAGTACTAACGTTCGATATATGATCCATGTCTAGAGAATGCCCCGGAGAAGAGAAAATGTGAGGCCGGTTGCACCAGACCAGCAACCTAATTTGGAGCACACGGTTGCTATGTTTGAGGACGTTAAGATTATGGTGAATCTTGCCTCAGCACAAGGAGTCGAGGCTCATAGAGTGGCTATACTTATGAAGTTTATGAAGTTAAAACCACCAACTTTCGAAGGAAAACCTGACCGTGTTGCAGCTGAGAGATGGTTCAAGACCATCAAGAAGAAGTTTGATACCATGGGAGTGCCACAAGAATTTAGAGTAGGGTTCGCCACTTATCGATTAGAGGGAGCGGCTGATGTATGGTGGGATATGATCATGAATGATCATGATGGCCTTAATATGACTTGGGATGAGTTTGACAATATTTTCATAGATCACTATGTTCCCACATTTTACCGACACCGTATGATTGCTGAATTCCACCATTTGGAGTGGAGGAATATGACGGTTGTTCAGTATCAAGCTAGATTTGTTGAGCTATCCCAATTTGTTGCCTAGTCAGTTGAGAACCTGATTGAGAGATGTGTGAAATTCAATGAGGGGTTGAGAAACAAGATCCGAGGGAAACTTTTCACCTATCTATTTTCTGAGTTCACCGAGTTAGTGTCTGCAGCCCAAAGAGTGGAGAATAAACTAAGCCGTACTTTTGGAGAGAATAAAGGTGCAAGCACAAAGAAACAAACCAGGAAAGCTACCAAGATAGGTGACTGGAAAATGTATAATCTTACAAGTAGTGATCTAGTGGGAGTAATTGAGGATCTTCAAGTAGTGGACGATATCAGGCCTACACTTGTCATACATGTGGCCAACTGGGTCATCTGAGGAGGAATTGCCCACAAAATCAACATCAGTCTCCGCTTTCACTGAAAGGACCTGAGGGAGTTAGAGGAGGATCAACATGTTGAGGAGGATCAGAGACTCTAGGGAGGACAGTCCAGTCATACAATGATTCTACAACTCGTACTCCCATGCTTCAGCCCTCCAAATACCACTCTCAGTATCATCCCCAGTTTCGACCTTAGGGTGTAGGGTTTCAGCAAAGTCAGGATTCACGTCAGACTTTGCAAGTTCCAATAAGTCAGGATAGCTGAAATTTTCACAACCATGGATCAAGTTCGAGCGGTAGACAGCCAAAGCAGAACTAGCGAAACAAGGGTAAAGGAAATGAGAGTGGACAAGTTTTTGCAGTGACTGGTTCAGACAGCAAGAGACCACTGCCATCAATGATGTGGTTGATAATGCGATTCTTGTCTCTCAGACTTGGGCTCATGTTTTATTTGACTTAGTGGCTACACATTCATTTATAACTGCATCATTTATTTCTTCGATCGGCTTAGAAAGCGAGCCTTTTAGTCCACCATTAGTTTTGTATCTTCCTATAGGGATTGTTTCTAAAGTTTTTACTATGTGCAAATGTTGTCGTGTGACCATTGGGCATCATAGGTTGACAGTTGTTTTTGTTGTGATACCTATGTGCCAATTTGATGTGATTTTGGGTATGGACCAGTTATCTAAATACCGAACAGTAGTGGATTGCTACAATAAGAAGGTTATGCTCTATTTGAAGAATGAGGAAGTTATGATATTCCAAGCCAGTGCGAAAATGGGATCACCCAACCCTCTTCTTAAGGCATGTGTTGGGGGAAAGAGAAATTTGCAGTGTTTTGGATGTTTGTACTCGATAAATGGTACGTCTATTACAGCTGGCCAGACTCTGTTCGTATTAGTGGTATATGATTTCCTTGATGTATTCTCAGATGAGTTTTATGGGCTACCACATGACAGGGAGATAGAGTTTTATATTGATTTGATTTCTGGCACGACACCCATTTCTATACCCCCGTATCGGATGACACATGTTAAATTATCAAAGTTGCAGAAGCAGTTAAAAGAATTGCTTAACAATAGATTTATTCGCCCCATATCTCATTGGGGAATCCCTGTACTGTTTTCCAAGAAGCATGATGGTACACTGCGGTTAGACCCAGCCAAGGTTCCGGTTCCGAACCGGAACCGGTTTGGTTAGGGTTCTGACCCTAACCGAATCGGTTGGAACCGAACGGTTCCAACCGGAACCCCCAATAGCTAGTAGCCGTTGGGCTAGGGCAGTGAGCCAACGGCCAAAAAAAATATTTGGGGATTTCCCTAATTACCCCTAATAATATTAATAAAACGGCTAATTTTAGGGGCATTTTAGGTCTCACAAAAATATTCTAAAAATGTATAAATATGGGTCATTTTTCATTATTTCAACACACCAATTTCTCAATTCTCAATTCTTTCAATTCATATAATTCTCTCATTATCAATTCTCTCATCTAAAATTACAATTCTCTCATTCTCAATTCTCGAGTTCATTAAAATTTCTTAAACAAAAAATGGCAAGCTTATTTGAGAACACAATGTCAAATGTGCCAACCCAATAGAGCGGCCCTAGTATCGGTTCACAAAGAAGAGAAGTTAAGTCTCATTCCTCATATGTTTTCAAAATTCATTTTCATTTAGTCGATACTGATGAAGGTTTAAGAGCAATATGCAACCATTGTGGGGTTTCTTACAAATTTAATGGTGGATACAACAATATGATCAAGCACCTGGAAAGACATCATGTCGTTGAGCTTGGACTTGATACGACACAAACTCAAATGGTCAGGTACGCATCATCTAGTAGAGGTACGATTTCTTTAGATTTATTTAAATATTCTGACGCTAAAAATAGAGAAGAATTTGCTAAATTAACATGTATGGCACATCTTTCTTAAAGTTTTGGTGAAAAAAATTATTTTTACGAATTACGTTCAAAATGCATTGAATCCTGCTGCTTGTAGAATGACTCGAAATACAACAAAATGTCAAATTTTTAAATTATACAAAGATAGTAAAATTATTTTAAATGAAACATTTAGAGATATTAAAGGTCGTCTTTCAATTTGTTCTGATATTTGGAGTGACCATTGGCGAACACACTCATACATGGGTGTGACTTGCAATTAGATTGATGCATCATGGAACATGAAAAAATGACTTATTGCATTTAGAGTTTTTGATGAACAACATACTGCACAAAATATTTACAGAATGATGAAAATAATTTTTGATGAATATGGTTTATTAGGTAAAATTTTAATAATTGGATTTGATAATGCATCTGCAAATACTGCATCAATCACTGATTTAATAGAAATATGCGAACCAAATTTAGGGGTTCGATTTTTTCATATCCGTTGCACATGTCATGTCTTTAATTTATGTGTTCAAGATGGTTTGGAAAAATTATCACCTTTCATTGATCCTATTAAGAAAGCACTTAATTTTATTTGGTCATATTCTCAAGTTAGGAGAGAATGGGCCAATTTTTGTAAATTAAATGGTATTAAACCGAAAAAAATTTCATGAGATGTTCCAACACGTTGGAATTCAAATTATTTTCTGTTATGTCAAGATTTATAATACAAAGATGCATTATGTAGTTTTTTTTCTCAACATATCACACTTTTTCCTAGTCAATGGGAAATTTGTGATAAAATTTTAGAAATTTTAAAATTTTTTAATGATGCTACAAATATTTTTACCGGAGTTTATTATCCTACAACACATTTATTTATTCTTGAAAGTTTGAATATTGTTGGTACTCTCCATGAGCATAATGAAAGTCTTGATCCTAATGATATTGTTTTTTTTTTTTGAAGCTATTAATGTTATGAAATGAAAATGGTTGTATTTTTTTAGAGATATTCTTTTACTTTATCTTATTGCTGTTTTTTTTATCCTAGATTTAAATTAGAAGGTTTGAATAGTGCTTTACCCGCTTACTATGGATATTTATGAATATTAGATGAAATTGATATTACAAGAATAATAGCTAAAATAAAATTTGATTTAATAGAGTTATTTAATGATTATATTAGAAGATATAACTTGCAATCAGTAGGACAATCTAGTAGTAGCGAAACCGTAATGCAATCAAGACTTAGCGTAAATGATCATTGGTTACTACAACGAAATAAAAAAACATAAGGATAACACTTCTAATAACCTTGAATTAGATAATTATTTATCTACAAATTTTTAATTTTCAACTGAAAGTTTAGTTAGTAAAAATTTTCAAATCCTTGAATGGTGGAACCGACATCAAAATGTATATCTTGTATTATCAATTATTGCTAAAGAGATATTGGCAGCATCTGTTTCCACCATTGCGGTTGAGCAAGCCTTCAGCATGGGAGGCAATTTATTGGAAGTCAGACTGTCTTCATTACATCCAAGCACTCTAGAAGCAACAACATGTGTAGATGATTAGACATGAGCTGATATGAGGCAATAAGAAGATGTCCCTGATGAATTTGAAGACTTGTTCAACAATGCATCTGCAAGTGCAAGCGGAACTGGAGCTGAAGAATCAACAAACACTGATAATGATGATTGATAATTAAAGAATTTTAAGATTACAATGGGCAATTATATTTAAAACACAATGGAACTACGTGAGCTTTGATTCCTCTCACCCTTGGATGATACGTAGACAACTTAAGTTTTTAAAAATTTAAGTTCAAGCTCTTTCATTTAATAAATTTATTTGTAATTTAATTTAATTATGAATGTTTATTATATAAATTCAAATTCATAATTTTAAATGAAATTAATTTTTCCATCTCAATTTTTTATTAAAAAAAATCGAATGGAATCGGAATCGGAATCGGAATCGAACTGTTCGGTTCTGGTTCCGGTAACCGAACCGAAATTAACTAGTCCGGTTTTACTTCCACACTCGTGGAACCGGGAACCGTCCAATTCAGAACCGAACCAAACCACCGGCCAGGTCTAACTGCAGTTGTGTGTTGACTATCGACAGCTGAATCGAGCTACAATCAAGAATAAGTACATGTTACCATAGATTGACAAGTTATTCGATCAGTTGGGTGGTTCGAAGTACTTCTCCAAGATTGACTTGAGATCGGGTTACCACCAGTTAAATATTCGAGATGAAGATGTACCGAAGACGGTGTTCAGAACCCGTTATGGACACTTAGAGTTTCTGGTCATGCCTTCTGGGTTGACCAATGCACCAGCATCTTTCATGGATCACATGAATAGAGTGTTTAGACCATATTTGGATCAGTTTGTCATTGTGGTCATTGATGATACTCTAATATATTATCAGACCAGGAAGGATCGCGAGAGGCACCTAGAGGTTGCCCTGCAGACCCAAAGGGTTGATCAACTATATGCGAAGCGAGAAAAGTGTGACTTCTGGATGACATATGTTAAATTCTTAAGACATATTATTTCCATATAGGGTATTTCGGTGGACCCAGCTAAGGTAGAAGCTGTATTGCTTTGGGAAAGACCTAAGAATTTTACTGAGGTAATGAGCTTTCCAGGGTTAGCAAGCTACTACAGACGCTTTGTTGAAAACTTCTCTCGAATAGCTTTACTACTGATAAGGTTGACAAAGAAAAAAGTTACATTTTTCTGGGATGATGAATATGAGAAGGCGTTCCTAGGATTGAAATCCAGGTTAACCAATGCACCCATCTTGGTCGTTCCCATCCTTGGTGAGCTGTACACAGTTTATACAAATACACCCAGTATTAGATTGGGGTGTGTTATGATGTAGAATGGCAGAGTGATAGCCTATGTCTCTCGATAGTTGAAACCTCATGAGAGGAATTACCCGACACATGATCTTGATTTAGTTCCTGTAATCTTTGCCTTAAATATATGGAGGTGTTATCTTTATGGGGCTAAGTTTGAGGTATATTCTGATCACATAAACTTAAAGTATATGTTCACTCAGCGTGATTTGAACTTAAGGCAACAAAGATGGATAAAGTACATGGAGGATTATGATTTTAATCTCGAGTATCGTCCTGGTAAGGCCCATGTAGTATCTGATGCCTTGAGCCATAAACCCCACGGAATATTAACATGTTTAGCCTTGGAGGACTGGAAGAGAGATGTGACAGCCGGGGATTACCATTTACGATATCATGAGGATGGTCATCAAGCTTATGTCTACAACGTTCTTGCGATTCCTATGTTTGTTCAAATGGTGAAACAGCGCCAGTTGCATGATGAAGATTTGAGAGCGAGGTGGAATCAACTGCAAAATAGCGAACAGTTAGACGGTTGGAGTATGAGTGCAGATGGGTTTCTCATTTTCTATGGGAAGTTAGTCGTACCTGATGATGCCGAATTCTAACTGAGAAATGAAACTGTGAAATGGCACGTTAGACAGCACGACGCAACCATAATGAGTTTATTGTTTTATTTTATAAATATAAATATTTGTATGGTAGTATAGATTTAAATTGGATCGAACTTGGATCAGTAAAAATATTAAAATTGGTATATGTGGAGCCTCATTGTCGCGCACATTTTGGTTATTATTTAGCACGTTGTGGCACTTGTTTGTGTGGAGCCCCGATTTGGCCCACCTTATTGACCCCGGTTGACCCATTGCGCAATTATTACGCGGTCCCGAGCGGTGCTATTTGGACGGTGATGATGCGTCCCTCGATGAGAGTCCCGAACCTGCGCAGGGTTTGTTTATTATTGCCCTGTCTTGGCATTTGATCATAAGGAGCCCTTTGTGGCATATTATCATGTTTGTTATATGGCCCCATGTGGTACATTGTTTGTTTTATTGAGGATGTATATTTTATTGATAAAATGTATAAATTATAGTTATTTCTTAGCTCGCATCCTCGATATTATTTTATTGGGAATATATATATATATATATACATCTTACTAACCATGCAGGATTTTGGGAAAAAACTAATTAAGGCGAGTTATTAAATACCTAATAAGCACGTGGCTTTGCTAACCCATTCCCTATCACTTTAAGGCGGTGATTTAGGTGACCGAGATCTCGAGGAGTAGCTCGACGCCGCGTGTTTTTTTGAGTTGTTTAGAGTGGGGACCTCTCATAACTTATTAATACTAGGTATTTCATCGTGATTTTTGGGTCAAGTCATGGATCATTACGTATCAGTCTATTTAGTTATGATATGATGTGTACATTTTATGGACCTTTGTTTTTAACGTTTAAATTCCGTATAAGTGATCTTATTTGTTATGGGAATTTTTATTGTTCATTTTAAACTAATGTTTTCTTTTCTTCTTATAAATTTTGTCGTTTTATAAGTCCATGGGCATGTGTTTGACTCTGATTATTTTGTTTAAAAATCGAATTTTAAACAATTACATAATTGTCATTGACCCCTTCTCTCTTCCATAAATACACTAGACCATCTAGATTTACGACGAACCAACCTGGAATGATTCCCAAACATCATAGAGATGTTATACATCATTCCACTCCACAACATTATTAAAGACTTGTGTACTTTATATGTGTGATCCATTAAGATAGTTCTCAAGTCAGCATAAAATTAGACACAACAGGTTAAGTCCACATATTCTATCCTTCAATGAACACTATCATGTGATTGCCATATTCTAATCACCAAGAGTGACATCTAGCAGTGTATCATAACCCCCGAATGATAAAGACTATAACTGTAACCGCCTGTTAGAAGCAAGATGTTACCGGTAGGAGACAAGATTAGCACATCTCCTTAAGCCTCCAAATTTACAGAAGACCAGACATGATGTATCCTAAAACTGGACAATCTGGATCACATTCCAACATAAAAACGAAATCTAAGAAACAAAAAACAAACAAAAGGACATCAAGTCAACCAAAACACATTAAATCAACACTTAAGGGCTACGTGCCCACATCATCTATCAACACTCAAGGGCTATGTGCCCATAACACCATAAGCAATCAAAACATTTACTTATTATAAACAACGTACTCAGTACGACAACCAAAACGATAACCAAATATCGTAAACTTCTAAAACTTCTCCTAGGATACTTGCGAGGGTGACCGCCGCTTGGTTGATCCGCGTCTCGAGCATGACTTCCATAGCTGAAGTGGTTGACCCACCTAGTAGCCAACCTACAAAACTAGCAAACTAACTTGGTGTGAGTTATAAAAAATCAGTAAGTAACCATGCTAGTACTAAAAAAAGAACATATAAGTCAATCACATTAAAGTTTTTCAGAATTATCAAGTTATTACGAGTTTTAGAGTTATCAGTTTTTTATTATCCTTTATACTTTACCCATGTCAAATTTTCATATTTACATGTTATCAATATAATGGCCAGATATTCAAAGCACACAAAACATGGATTCGAAATCACAAACTACGTCATATAACATCGAAACCATTTCAATGTTGAAGCATAAAGTCACCTATTAATACTTATCACAAGTAAACATCTTTGAAATATCATCAAATTTGTAATCTAATAAAATGTCTCATATTCGGTCACAAACAATCTTTAATACCAAAACAATGTACTTAAATACCAAAACAATCTTTCTTTAACCTTCTTTAACCATGATAACCTTACAATAGCTTAACATTTGGAGTTCATATGCATTCACACATATCGTAACACATTTTTCTCATATACATGCAAATACAATTTCAGAATTCTTAAACATATACGTACATACCAATACATCTTAGCAAACACGTTTTATAACCTTTGATATTCACATCGATTTCAAATCATCCATTCATTTCACATATACATACACGATCCATACATATCACAAGTTCTATCATACATATACATACACTCAAACATATTTACAAACATCATGCAACCAACCATGAAGCACACATAACAATCGATACATCAAATATCACATCATCTACCAATACATACATACGGCTGGCTTACACACACAATGCTCGTACGAGACTCATTACCTAGTTTAGAATAGGTATGAGATAAATTTCGTCCGAACGGATTCCTAACCAACTCGACTACTACACCACGAATCATCCAATCAAACATACATACAGGCGCACAAACCATATAACATAAACTCATCACATGATTTCTCATACACAAGCACATACACGACAAACAATCCGAACATCATTCAATTACTCATATACATACGAATATACACCTTACTACGAATTCAGATGTCATATCTTTCACAATCCTCATATCTCTTCATTTATCGATCAATCATATTCATTTTCAGAATTTCTATCTATAAAAATTTAATACATTATCTTTACTAAATAAAAATATTCGTTCGGAGAGAACTTAGATTATATTTATTCCTTATCTCACTTAACCATCCCAATCTCTATATAAATAATCACATGTACGAATCAATAACAAACTTATTCCATTTACCGATCTTGTATACTCAAATTATTCATAACTTATCATCACATACATATACAAACTATTATATGTTCATACAATTACATGCATCAATACAAACATGTAGCCATCAAACTCATCAAACTTTTGACTTTATATCATAGCATTATCCTCAAACATTTAGCTTCAAAACACATCCATATATACATAGAGACATTAAGATCATCAAACATCTCACTCCATATCATAGAAATAAAAAAATTCATACATGTGATGGTCGACAAACTCAATTATACATGATCTCAAAGTCGTTTCTCAAATCCATCTTTTAACTATCCTAAACCTTTCAATCATCTATATCTATATATATATATATATATATATATATATATATATATATATATATATATATAACAAGAAATGAACAATTCGAGAACTCATCACATTAGTTACTTACCTGGCTTCATGATCGCTTCAGGTCCTAGTCAAGTCTGCCAAAACAAATGGCGAAATACCGTTAGAATCGAAACCTTACAGAATTCTTGACTTAACAACGATAAAATTTCGGATATTTCCGGGATAACCAAATCAAGTCCGATTTCAATGTTTTCAGTTCCATTACTCTTAAAATATCATTACAAACTATTCCAAGTCATTAGTTCACTTAAACCCTAGATTTACATATTTTTAGAATTTCTTCCGAAAAAATTTCCGCAAACGCTACTGAATGGTTTCGAACCCTCCGAACCTGCCCAGATTTATCCAAACACTATTATATCTTCATATACGACTCATATCTATCATTACAATAAAAAACACATTGATACACGGAAAACCCACTTTTACCAGGAAACTTGCATATTATATCGGATTGATCCATTTCGTTCCGTTTTCACTCGGATTCTACCAAATGCACTTATTCAATATACTTATGCTCAAACAATTCAATTCATACAATTACGCTATTCTACAAACTTACTGGAAACATCTGAATATTTAACGATAAATTTGAAATTAGCAACTTTTCACGGGGAGGTCTTACTAAGATTTCAAGGGCATATACAAACTCCAAATGATCCCACGAACCCATTAGAATCAATGGAATTCCGATCGAAATTACTATTCACTCATGGGTCACTATTCATCAAACCTTCCTTCCTCGTTTCATGTGCAACCGTGCATGAAACGGAGAATTCATCACCAACAACTTGTAGTACTCTCCGAGAGCTTCGATGTGGCGGGTGGCTCAGGCTGTGAAATGAAGCGATGATCCGGGATCGTGAAACCCATTCATGCACGAATCTCTCATCTTTCTCACCAGTGTCAGCGATCTGGGGGGCCACCCCCTGGTGGGTCGCGACGACCGACGGTGGTCGGCAAGCCGCCGGCACGACTAGCAGTTCGCAAATCACGTTTTGGGAGATGAGGGTCGTGTGGAGGATTATATGATATTTTATCATTTTGGCAATTAAGGAAAACTTTAGGGTATTTATAGGAAAGTTTTAAAAAATTACAATCTGACCCCGTGAAATTACAGTCAGGTCTCTATTATGGGCCTTTCACTAAAATTCATATTTTTGAAGTCTTTTTTATATAAATTTCAAGAAAAGTGTTCAACATGAAAGTTGTTCATCTTGGAAAAATGAATCTGATGGCTCAAGAATCAGCTTAATCGGAGTTCATTTACTATTTTTATAGACAAAAAAATACTTTAACACATATAATGTATAATCAGGAATAGTGTAACCGGTTCTCAAAACCACGCGTTTTTCAACATGCAAAAGTTTCATTTTAAAACGCTTCGATCTATTTTCCAACACATAAACTGTTATTTCCGAATATCATTCAGTTCCAAATTCTAAATTTCAATTCAGAAATCTTCCAGAACCATTCCGAAAAATATTCGGGATATTACAATAACCTTTCCATAAACAACTTTCGTATGATATGATCATTCGCCCAAACCGGTATTCTATCAATGCCTTAGAGTATAAAATGTGTCTATTCCAATATTTATTGGTTTCATGTTGAACATATTCCTGATGATATCCAATATGAGAATTTCCCTACTCGAAACTATATTACCATGGCCATGGATTTGCATCATCACATATGTCAACTGCGTATTGGAATACTTAACTCATTAAGCATATGTTTATCTTAAGTTCGGCAATCATCTATCGTGTATTCCATAATCTTCATATGTTCATCATATAATCCAATCACTTATTTATTTGTAGTCCTTAAAGGATGACTCGGGTCAGTGTCAATGTCATATAACTCCCATATAAGAGTAGTTAAATCCTCAAGTCTTAGTATTAGCTCATATTTCGTTACCATGAGTTTTCATAGACATATGAGATAAAATATTTGCATATGGAAACTCTTTGAGGTCAGTTCGATAAACTTGTTAATTGCCACAAGTATATATGTGCTACACTAAGCATCTGGACCATGCCAGTAGCTTATGGGATCAGTCACCCAAAAAATGAGTAGTAATAAAATCATGCTAGTCTATCTAGATTATCAGTGTTTATATTATCTATAATCTTATGACTAGAAACATTTAGGAGTGATAGGATCTTATAAACCAAAGTTTTATTTAGTTCCAATGCATATTACTCCAAAAACTTTATTATACATGTTATCTAAGCTAAGATAAAACAATATACTCGTATAATAAATGATTATCATTTTATTCCTTTCAAAATTAGTTATTATAATTCTTATCCAATGGATATATGATATATTACCAACAAATATACCTAAAATCTTTTATGAAGGATATATAAAAAGTCTTTTTATAGTTAATTTTTGCAGTTTATCTGCATAAGAGACCTCAGTGAATATGGATCATTTTGCTTACTTCTTTAAAATTTATCTAAAATGAAATAATTACAAATATATAGGGTTTTCATGTAAATACCACATTGCTTCTATGGTTCTTTGTAAAATATTAATGAGAAATGTTTAAATGCTAATAATAACTAGAGCCGTAAAAAATTTGACACAATCCATTAATTCGACACAAACTTGACATGGCTAAATGGATTTGAGTGGTAAAATTTTGATATTTTTAAATGAATCGTGTTTATCTCAACCTAATTAGTAATCGTGCCAAATTAGATTAGTATTAGTTAGTGATCTCGGCTTACTGAGTCATTTCTTCTATGATTAATTATTGACACCAGTCTCACATTTGATTATTTATTCAACTTAACCGAGGGAACTCAAGTAACGACAACTGAAATGGCCGATAATGAGTAGTCGATTATGAATAAAATTCAAATTCAATTGTAATCGTTATTTAGTGAGTTGTAATTATGTTTGCATATAATAAAATAAATTTTATCAAATCCTTAGACTTAGAAGTTAGAACCGGTTCCGAACCGAAATCAAAGGAGGAGCTGAAACCGAACCAAACCGTACATTGTATGGTTCCTCTTTCGGGAGGAACCGAAATTACCAGTCCGAACCGGAACCGAACTGTGGTCAGAGCCCTCATTATATCAATCATCCATTCATCTCTCATGTTACACCATGTCACTCTCAATTTATCACGCCGCCACAACCATATACTTCAAGTATCACTATTTGGTACGATGTCCTATAACAATTTGGTAATTTCTAGGTTTTTTGAAACTTTTACATTCACATTGCACTTAGTCGTAATCACATTTTACTTAAATCACATTTTATTTAAGTCACGTTGATCTTAAATCCAATTTGTAAACTTTAAGCTTAATAAAATTATGTCACATGTAAACAATAATAATCAAACATATTGCATAACATTTATGTAATATTGAAATAATTTAACTATCTAGATATTTAACATTTAAACATCTAAATAATTAATTAATATGATTATTATTATAAATGTATTTTTATTTACATTAAATAACAAATAAATATATTAATGGCATGTGTCAAAGTCTCATTTGACAATTAATTAATATGTATCAAATCAAATCTTGTATCAAATACAAATACACATTAATTATCAATTGACTGAAATGCCCCTAATGCATGTATTTTCGTTTAACCGTTTAAACGAATCGAATTAACTCATTTAATTCGGTGAAGTATTATGAATAATCTATATTATTCATAACGCGTTGCCCAAGTGCTCAACGAGTACACTTCATATTGTGGGACTCTCTAAGTTTAGGTTTATCCGTCACAGAATCCAATTTCATGTCCATAATCCACCCACTCATGAATTTTGACGACCAAGGATAATCTCGCTAAACTATGCAAGTCGAGGTCATTACATACGTATAATTCCTCCGTCACAGGCTATCCATATTATACATAGGATATAAATAAGAACGTCAAATCCTTACGGTATAATATTATCGACTTTCAAATTTACGATCTCTAAATAACACTCGCAACTCGCTTCCGAAGTTATATCACAGCCATGGATGTACTAGATCGCAAACACGTGTAGGATACCTATGCCATGTACACAGGACTAACAGATTCTATCTTGATACGCTCTGGATATCATGAGCATCAGTCCACACCCAAGGAACATGTAAAGGTCTGATATAAATAGATCGGTGAAGTGACTGCCATCAAAATGTGGAGGATAACTCATATATCCACTGTGGTATCTCAAGTCGAAGGACCACTATGCTCGCTTAACTCGAGAAGATTCCTATTGACGTTGGTGTACCATCTATTAGGAAATCTTCAGTGAGTCATTCAGTATTCATCAAATAAACACCTACATATCTATACGAGTCTCCCGAGAATCATGGTTCATTGGGATAAACCATCGGACCAAGTCACGATATACGACATGTACTGGTCTCAGCAGATTTTACTAACCGACCCGTGTTAGTAAATCTTGACCAAGAACTTTATTTAAGGATATACAACTTATAGTGACGCTTCCCAATGTCAATTACAAACTACGTTGTAACTGCACACTACATTATAAATCCTATGGTCTTAGTCTAATACACACATATCACAAAATCAGATTTAGTTTTAATCTAATCATAATTAGATATCTAATCGTAATTAGATCGAATATGTATATAAAAACAAGAGGTGCTACCATTAAATAAGTAATATTATGGAAAAAAGAAATTGTTCGTATTCATGAATCGGACATAAATACGATCCGTATTGGCACTCCGAGCACCAACCCTAACAATCACTACTCTTACAGGCGACATTATACAGCAAGCAGTTAAATGCGGCTTCAAGAGCACTAACAATGAGGCCTAGTATGAAGCCTTGATAGCCGGATTAACACTGGTTAAGGAATTAGGAGCGAAAAAGGTTGAGGCGACATCATATTCTCAGTTAGTTGTCAACTAACTCCATAGATCTTACTAGGCTCACGGGTCTCAAATGGCAGCCTACTTGTCAAAGGTGAAAGAAATCCAGTCCACACTAGAGTCTTTTGCAATCTCGCAAATCTGCATAATAGAAAACACTCACGCGGATGCCTTAGCTACTGTCGAGTCTACCATACAAGGAGATAATATTCAGGCCATACCGGTAGTGTATCTACAGTGGCCCGCCATTGCCAAAGAAGAAGCTGAAGTCATTGCTTCCATCGACTAAGTCGACTCGTGGATGTCTACATTGATCAAGTACTTGAAGGAAGGCGCACAACCGACAAATAAGGTGGGCGCTCGAAAGATTCAATGACAAGCTGCATGGTTCACTCTCTACGACAATCAACTTTTGAGAAGATCACTTTCCGGACCATACCTCAAGTGTCTTGCTCCTGAAGAAGTGTGTTATATGTTAGCCGAACTACACGAGGGGGAATGCGAAAATCACTCAGGAGGAAAAAGTCTGGTGTGTCGAGCCCATACTGTCGGGTAATATTGGCCAACAATGCGAGCCGACACTATTGATTTTGCTCGTAAGTGCGAGAAATGTCAAAGGTTCGCCCCAGTCTGCCATCTCCCACCAAAGAAACTCAGTAATACTTTATCCCCTAGGCCATTCATGAAATGGGGAATGGACATCGTTGGGAAACTTCCCGTCGCCTCAGGACAACGAGTCTACATGCTGGCATTAACAAATTACTATTCTAAATGGATCGAAGCGGAAGCCTTTGCGAGGATAAGGGATAAGGAAGTACAGAGCTTCATATGGAAGAACATCATTTGTCGTTTCGGGCTACCCCGAGAGATCATTACTGACAAATGTTCTCAATTCATCAGTCATCACTTCCAGGATTTTTGCAAAAGTTGGGGAATCAAACTAAGCTTCTCCACCCCACGCTACCCACAAGCCAACGGTCAAGCCAAATCTTCCAATTAAACCATAATGAACATCATAAAGAAGAGATTGGAGAAAGCAAAAGGAGCATGGGCAGACGAACTCATATGGGTCTTATGGTCTTACCGAACGAGTGTGAGATCTTCTACTGGTGAAACCTCATTCTCCCTGACCTTTGGAGCTGAAGTGATCATTCGAAATGACTGTAATATCTCTTCGCCTCGATACCAGTGGATAGAAGATGATATAAATAGACAACTCTTGACCAACAGACTCGACACCATTGACGAACTTAGGGAGAACGCATCCATAAGACTTGCAGCACACCGACAGAGGATGTCCAAATACTTCAATAAAAACGTGAGGAGTAGGACATTCAAATAATGAGATAGGGTCATACGGAAAGTCTTTCAAAATATGAAGGAAGTTAAGGATGGGAAACTCGGTCCGATATGGGAAGGTGCATACATCGTCACAAAAGTTATAGGTCATGGAGCCTACAAACTGAAAAAAGAAGACGGTCGATATATCCAGAACAGTTGGAATACCATTCACATCAGGATATTCTACATATAATAATCATATTTGGTGACTAATGGATCACTCGACAAATCACGGTCCTACGACTAAAGGGCATGCATGTTATTTGATTTTGTTTTTGTTGTTATTTTCTGTAATTCCGCCAAGTTTGATTTTGAATTGGACGATTTCTTTAACAATCCGACTCCATTCAGATGAAAGATAAAATATACATCTTTATCCAGACGACAACTGAAATTTATATTGAGAAGAAGAAAATTGTTTATACATCAAGGCTTAAGCCGAGGTTACAAAAATAAAAGCCAAAAGACAAAAATACATCAAGCTTCTTGGCCCTCGACAGACATGACCGGATCAACTGGCTGAATGATAGGTTCAGTATCCATAGGCTGCTCTGGTCAGAACTCTTCCATGGAAGCCTCAGCAACTTTATCGACTAGGTCACCGTTCGTTGGAACCTCTTCAATTGTCTCGACAACAACCCCCTTAATCTCTTCAACAACAACTTCTTTGGAACTGACCTCTTGCCCTCCTTCAGTGTCATCAACCGACAAGGAGATCCCAGCTTCCAGCCTCTCACCCAACTTAATCCACTTATTTGGATACCAAGTGTTGTGCTCTCCAAATAAGTATTGCTTCATGAGAATGCGCCTATCTTTTACAATGGTTTCCATGGTGACTCCTTCTAGTCTATCCAACAACTCAGCCTTCTGACCTTCCAACTCATCGACGCTCTCTCTAAAGGCCTCTAATTCAGTCGACGTCGACTCCAATTTGGTTTTCATGGCCTTGGATTCGTTCTCAGCTTCCGTCGCCTTTTTCTTGGAGTTGTCCAAGGCAGTTTTTGTTTCAGCCAGTTCCCTTCGCAAAGCCGTATTTGACTTCTCCATGTCTCTTGACTTCTTCAGACTGGCCTCCACATACTTCTGTTAGAAGATGGCGCATTCTAGAGTCTACAATAGAAAGATGAGATGTTAGTAGATATAATCAAAGAGAAGCGAAAATACTCAAGAAGTAGTTACCCCATAGCTTCGAGCGACAGCTCTTTTTACGCTTCAAGTGGCCCCCAATGTCAAAAGTTGACATTCGTCCTCCTCCAGCAATAACCCCTCAGCAAATCTGGACACACTGGATGGGTCCGACATCACAGTCGCACTCCTTGGGATTTTGATGACTACATTCTCCAAATCTTATTCAGGGTCAATCAGTTGCTTTCTCTTCTTTGTAGAAAGCCCTGACCCAGCCGACGCCTTATGGGTGGCCTCCAATGGAAGAATGGGTGGAGCATCCCTTTTTGGTTGTGGGGGCTCAAGGACAAATTTGACCTCATTCATCTTCCCCTTGGCGTTTTTCTTCTTTCTCTTTTCGAGCATTTCTTCAACCGACGGGATTTTGAACTGACTCGACATCCTCTCTACTGTGCATAAATTTTCTTCACGGGTTAGAGTCCGCAAAAAGTAAGTTTCCGTGAAGATGAGCCGACATGCCCAAGTAATGAGAATGACATCCAATATATGTTTGGCCATGGGCAAAGGGATACCTTTCGGATAGAATACCTTCTTCCACAGCGGGGTCAACCTCAATCTTTTCTCCTCTAAAACCACCCTCTAATTCATTTCAGGTGGAGGAATACTCAACAAGTAGTTCGTATTTGCTACGACCTCAGGTGTCACGTCGAAGCTATGATTTCGAGTCGAACCTACAAAAGAAACAAGCAAACGACGATTAGAAACATATTCAGTCTACAAGCAAATGAAGAAAGTAAGAATGACACTCACTCGTTATATCCCAATACTCAGGGATTCGACCAGACCCAATCGATCCAAAAACACCTTCTCCTCTCATAAGGAAATAGGTCTTTTTCCATCCCCCTCGATCATTCGTAGTCAACCCAGTGATCAGATGCTCCCTCTTATGTCAAAGGAACATATGGTACCTCCCCTTCTAGATTACATATTCCTTCAAATAATATGTATATAAAAGATCCTTCACTCCAAATCTAACCCCCAACTCGAACGTCAAAACCTCAGCCGACATCAACACCCTCCATGTGTTTGACATTAGTTGGGAAGGAGCTATCCTGTAATGATCTAATACCTCTCATACGAGATTAGGGATAGGAAACCTAAATCCATCTACGAATGGGCGTTCATAGAACCCAATCCACCCAGGAACCTTATATGAATGATGCTGGTTAAGGGAAACATTTGGGTTTGTTGGTCAAACTCAATTTGTTAAAGCATACTTAATTGTTGTTTCCTACCTCTTGGGCGCAAGGTGAGCTCTTGAGGGCCATGAGTATGTGATACACATTGAGATGTGTATATGATATCGTGGATTGGCACTAGAGCAAGTGAGAGAAATTATTAGGGTTGGTTCTCAGAGTGTCAATCCAGATCGTATTTATGTCCGATTCATAAATACGAACAGTTCCTTTTTCCATAATATTACTTATTTAATGGTAGCACCTCTTGTATTTTATACATATATTCAATCTAATTGCGATTACATATCTGATTATGATTAGATTGAAACTAAATCTGATTTAGTGATACGTGTATATTAGAAAAAGACCCTAGGATTTACAATGTAGTGGCCAGTTACAACATAGTTTATAATTCACATTGGGAAGTGTCACTATAAATTGTATGTCTTTAAATAAAGTTCCTGGTCAATATTTACTAACACGGGTCGGTTAGTAAAATCCACTGAGACTAGTACATGTCGTATATCGTGACTTGGTCCGATGGTTTATCCCAAAGAACCATGAGTCTCAGGAGACTCGTATAGACATGTAGGTGTTTATTTGATAAACACTGAACGACTCACTAAAGATTTCCTAATAGATGGTACACCAACGTCAATAGGAATCTTCTCGAGTTGAGCGAGCATAGTGGTCCTTCGACTTGAGATACCACTTTGGATATATGAGTTATCCTCTACACTTTGATGGCAGTCACGTCACCGATCTATTTAGATCAGACCTCCGCCTGTTCGTTGGGTGTGGACTGATGCTCATGATATCCTGTGCATATCAAGATAGAATCCGTCAGTCATGTGTACAAGGCATATGTATCATGCACGTGTTTGCGATCTAGTAAATCCATGGCCGTGGTATAACTTCAGAAATCAGTTCCGAGTGTTATTTAGAGATCGTAGATTTGAAAAGTCGACTATATTATATCGAAAGGATTTGACGTTCTTATCTATATCCCAGGTATAATATGGATAGCCTGTGACGGAGAGATTGTACGTATGCAATGACCTTAACTTGCATAGTTTAGCGAGATTATATGTGGTCGTCATAATTCATAAGTGGGTGAATTATAGATACGAAATTGGATTTCGTGATGGATAAACCTAAACTTAGAGAGTCCCACAATATGAAGTGTACTCGTTGAGTACTTGGGTAACACGTTATGAATAATACAGATCATTCATAATACTTCATTGGATTAAGTGAGTTAATTCGAATCGTTTAAACGGTTAAACGATAACACATGCTTTAGGGAATTTTGGTCATTTAATAATTATTGTGTATTTGTATTTGATACATAATTTGATTAGATACACATTAATTAATTATCAAATGAGATTTTAACACATGCCATTAATATATGTATTTGTTATTTAATGTCAATAAAATACATATATAATAATAATTCTATTAATTAATTATTTAAATATTTAAATGTTAAATATTTGAATAATTAATTGATAAACTTTTTCATAATTGTTATGAAAAATATTTAATTATTATTGGTGACAAATGGCATGATTTTATTAAGCTTAAATGTGCAAATTTGATTTATCAAACTTAAAGCTTATCTTATCATTATTTTAATTTAATGAAATTAAAATGCAAAATGAATAGTTTACCCTTGTAAAGTCGGCAATGAGCTTTTAAAAGAGAAAAAAAAAATTTCTTTTCAAAACAAGAAGCAACCATGGCCGAATGGCTTCCTCCAAAACTCTCTCAAATTTGTCTTGATGATACAAGGGAGAAAAGGAAGAAAAATCAAGAAAAAAACTAAGGAATTAGAGGATTAATGGTAATTCTACAAATCCATAAGCTTAGAAATTATGTTTCTTATTTCTTGATGATCTAGTGAGATCTAGGGTTTCTTCTTTTCTATAAATTTGGGGCTATTGGTTTTGGAGGATGGATTGTGAGGCATATTGCATGTGTGAAGTTGATTTGGATGATATTATTGTAATTATTATCCAATTTGATCATTTGATGATAAGTTGCCATTTTAGAGTGTTATGACCACTCTTGTAATGCTTAGAATTGTTCTTGGGTGCTTCATTGGTGGTGACTTGAATTGGTGTTTTTGATTAATGTTGAAAACGTTGGATTAAAGCAAGAAAATTGATAAATTTAGCTTCTAGATTAGATCTGGAAATACTGTTCATTTGGTTATGAAAAATATGTCATATGAATGTATTGGATGTGTTTTCAGTGTTGGAATAATTTTCGGAAATTATTTCAGAGTTGAAATAAGCGAAAACGGCAAAAAAACGGCGTTACCGGGAGACTTTTGAGCCAACCGGGTGACGGCTGCCCAAACAGTGAATTTGTCACTTTTCGGGCAGCCCATAAACTGCCCTAATACTATTGGGGCTGACTTGGGCAGCCCTCATGTGTATTGAGTAGTCGGTGCAGACAAAAACGCGTTTTATGCCATTTTGCGGAAAAACATTTTCGTAAAAGTTTCGCGATGTTTCTTAACTATTTATGTCGTTATTTGATATCGAATAAATATGTTTAGGTGAAATATGAATGAATTATTCATATTGGATATTGAATAATTTATTTCGTAATTTTAAAAAAGTTTTAAAATTACGATTTCGCCGAATCGCGCTTCCGCTGCCCAAAACCCCAACAAAAATGGTATAAGAGCAGGTCTGGTACTTCATCCATTACATTAGTCATGCTTGATATATGATATGTAATCCAATTTTAATATTTACACATGCATGTAATCTATATATTTCTTGACTTTTCGGTTTTACGCTAACGGAAATGTAACGGAAATTTAATGGTTAAATTGAGTTATGTTTTCTTAGGTAGAATTGAGTTGTTTAGAAAATGATTTAGATTAAAATTCTGCATTTTTTGTGGAGCAATGCTTCCTTGAGGAATATCCCCGCTTAAAATAAAGTTGTAAAGTAACATGTATTGGATGCATGTTTCTTGGTTCGTCTTGTCAATTTGGTGTATGAGTAACTTTCTATGGCTGCATCCGAGTTCATGCCAGAGTAGTGAGGGTGTAGTTGATAGAATTTTATCCATGTCGGTTGTATATTGATACTAGATAAATTCAAGTGAAAGTGGAAATCCTGAACGTGCCAAAGCTGTCAGGACTACATCGGTAGCTTGAGTTTGTCATTGGCAAGTGAAGCCTTGATACGCCTTATTGTGAACGTGCCAAAGCTGTCATAACGAGAAACGGTCAGGACCAAAATCAGGAGTCACTGGTGAGTGATTGACAATGAGTTGTCTACCTAATGAATATACGTAGGCGAGATCGTGCCAAAGTTGTAAGACTCTCACTATGGAATTCAATTTAATTATTGAATTCATGTTCTCCGTTGGGGATTACGGTATTACGTAAAGTAGTGGGAGACATTGTTGGGTTAAAAATCCATAACTAAAGCAGTGTGTAATTTTATGGAATTTGCTACTTTTGTTTTCCTTTATTCTATATTGTTTATAGAATTATACTTCTAATCCACTGCATAACATATTACTTGAATATATTTTCTGACTTCACTTATGGTTGTGTATTTCTAGAATAGATTCTAGAATGCCAGTAGACTTAGATATTGTTAGATTAGTTCAAACTATCGGGAAATGTTGTTCCGATTTTCTTGAAAAATCAAGATGGTTAGTGACTTAGTTACTAAGTCACGATTAGTAATCTAAATAGATATCTGTTTTGGATATAGTTATCTAGAGACAATAGTTTCTTGTGCAGTAAGAATTGACACGAATCAGTTCATGTCTCGAGATTCTTGACTGGCATTAAGAAAACTTCATTAGGTATTTGTTTATCTTATAATGACTTTTCTTGGCTGAAGTGACTTTCAGAAGTCATGTGTTTGACACAGTTTGCTAATCAATTATTTGCAATTGTTTTGAATAATTGAAGGCAAATTATAAAGCTAAAGAAATGAGATGTGTATAGTTGTGTATAGAGAATATCGATTCTCATAATACGACAACTATAGGTATTGGATACCAGATCTCCCGTCTAGTTATTTAAAATATTATTTAATAATTATTTTGATATTTGATATCAGAACTTATGACTATTGAATAGTTACTTGTTCTTTATAAACAGTTATTACATATTTTAATATGACTAATAGTGTCATTGATGAAAAGATAAACATTAAGAAAGATATCTTTCGGTTAACAAAATAACTTAGAACAGTGTTTTATGAGATTTTATCACACAAGCATTATATGCTTATTCCGTATAGTAAAGGATGGTATGATACAAGATCACACCACATATCTTTATCCATTTAATGAATATTGTATTCAGGAATGTAATTAAATCTCATTTAACCAATGATGATCATTGAACCACAGATTTATTGAACTAATACATTGTATGTATGTAGTTTAATGAATTATAAATTTCCATGGATAGTTTTCTTTACTTCGTAACTTAGTTAATGAATTGTCTGTTGGACAAAATGACCCATAGTGTCACTATTTGCACAGATCATTGTGTTGTTGTAGCAAATTAACTATGTGACAAAGGAGATTGTACTCTCATCATTTGTGATTAGATCACCTTAGATGTATAAATGAAGAGAGGTCCATATGATTAGTTCCTGGATTGAGAATGATATGAGACAGTATCAGTCCACGAAGGATTAATCATTAAATATCCCTAGTCGTAGTATTATCGAGACAGGACATCGATAATGTGGAATAGGCTAGTATTGCACTTGTGCGCGTTGTGAGGGCACAACGGCATAGTTCTCATATATATAAGTATAGGATACTTATGCAAGTGCGATAGGAGGTTGTGTTTCACCGATGGTACGGGAAACAGCTTCGCTCTGGATAGACCCCTCGGAATCCCATTGGTATTATGACTATGTGTCTATGGGAGGCCGAAATCAAGGTAGGTGTGTATAGTCTTAACCTGAGACTTGCATCGCTAATACTTACGATAATCGATAGACTTTGGTCTTGGTGGTACAGGGCTTTAACCGGTTCTGCGTACACCACTTCTGGGTTTATCAGAGAGTCGTAGTGTATTGGGTGTGATGTCAAGACGGAAGTATCACTTCAGTCATAGTGGAGATGATGTCACGCAGGATACGGTATTAGTGCTCTTAAGTGCTGGCCGGCCATCGGGATATTATGACAAGGTCATGTATATCCGATTATAGAGACTAGTTACCAGACATCCGACATGTGCTTCGGACGGGGCAGACACTAATCCAGCCCCAGCCCTAGCACGTGACTATCCGATACTGGGCTGATATACACAATACTACGGTATACTACGCTTGATACAGATCTATATATTCCTGTAAGAATATTTCTGGAGAATTGGGTAGGCATGGCGCTTTGCTAGAAGCCAACCTTGTCTTGTAAATCGGTATAAACGTAGTACGAGGTACTTACGTGTTCGGATAGTCCGACGACCGTATTTACTGCCAACATATCCGGAGATCTCATGGGTCGCTTCCCGAAGATTCACCGATGACGTATAACTCGCACTTAATTAATCTGGGATTAATTAGAAGAGAGAGAAAATTAATCTGGGATTAATCACGGAGATATTTTATCTGGGATAAAATATTAATTAAAGAGAGATAACGATTAATTTGGAATTAATCGATAAAATAATATATTTGATATATTATTAGAAATTGGATTTCGACGCGGAATTAAAATTGGATTTTAATTCGGGCGAACGAATTAATTTAGAATTAATTCGTTAGCGACGTGAATAGTGATTTCGCTAGGCGTAATCATTTAATTACGACGCAACGGAAAATTCGTTAATTTGGAATTAACAAACCCGAGCCCGAGATTTTTTGCGAGCGCATTCGCATTTCGAATGCGAGTACGGCACGCAAGTCAAATCGTGCGTCAAATCGCAAATCACATCAAGCGTCAAATCATTAGTCACTTTGAGTGATGTGACAAGTTGTCATTTGATTTGAGTGATTGATATGGTAGTTGAAAGGCATTTATTGCTTTTGCTTTTGACTTTTTGGAAAATTGAAAAGTGGTATATGGCTTTATTATTTTGAAAAATATAAAAAAGCATTTTACACTTTTTCTTTTTGACTAATCTCTCTCTCTCTCTCCACACGGTTTCACGTGAAACCCTTTTCCCTCTCTTTTCTTCTTCCTCTTCTTCACGGTTTTGGAACCGATTTCTTCCTCGAATTTTCTGGTTTGACCGAATTTGTGAGAAGTAAAGGAAGAAGAGTAGTGCTAGCACACACCTAAGGTTTTACATAGGTGATAGGGAAACGAATTTATGAGCTTGGAATCCATTTTTGGAGCTTGAAGCTTGGAGCTTCAATGGAGGTCTCCCATGGCCGAATTTTGAAGG
The DNA here is from genome assembly GCA_019454045.1 of Zanthoxylum bungeanum. Lineage (NCBI taxonomy): Eukaryota > Viridiplantae > Streptophyta > Magnoliopsida > Sapindales > Rutaceae > Zanthoxylum > Zanthoxylum bungeanum. Next base: position 44,115 of record SKCR01009020.1, read on the forward strand.
CATCAAAACAGCCCCAACCGAGCATCACAACAGCTCAATGGAGTCCAAAACCGAGCTTCAACAAAGAGGAAAATGGATCTTGTTCTTCGCATCCAAAACCGTTCAATGTGAGTAAAGTTTCCGCCTTATTCCTTTGTGTATTCATGCGAATTTTATGCTTGATTTCATGATCTTGGGACCTATATTAGAAACTCAACAATGGTATCTTGAGCTTTGATCAAGCATGAAAAAGTTAGGGTTAAAATTGGGTAAACTCGATTTAGGCATGATTTGGTTGAATTGTTTGATGAAGTATGCTTGAATGAGGTTGAATTGAAGTTGTGTATGATCAATTTCATGAAATTGGATTGGATTCAATTTTCCCTAAATTTTGGGCATGACAATTGGGTAAAATCAATTGAAGCATGATTTGATTAAATTGATTGATTAAGTATGCTTAAATGTTGATGAATTAATGATTGATTGGATCAATTTGAAGAAATTATGTTTGGAACAAATTTCCCCAATTTTCTATGTTGGCATAAAGTGACAAATTTGGGTAAACTTGATTTTGAGCAGATGAAAGTCAGTACCTTAGTCATACGACGTGTGCCTTGATTCGAAATGAATCTATGGGGGTTGTCCCCAGTTGACTGGACTTGATGAGTCCAAGAGGATATAAGTCATACGACATGTGTTAATCCATGTCTAAAATTTGACTCGACATGAGTCTATGAGGGATGTCCCCGGTCGACTGGACTTGATGAAGCCAGGAATATATGTCATACGATATGAGTAGTTCATGTCCACAATTTGACTCGACATGAGTCAATGAGGGATGTCCCCGGTCGACTGGACTTGATGAGTCC
>SKCR01009021.1:0-37692 GCA_019454045.1 Zanthoxylum bungeanum
ACCTTTGGAGATTGCACCACCTATTCCCATTCGAGACAGAACCATTCTGGTGTTGACAGACTCATTTCATGCATTGTACTCCCTCCATTACCAGCAAATGCAGGTGACATCAAAACTTGCATTCAGATGATACAACAATCAGTTCAGTTTGGAGGAAATGCAACTGAAGATCCTAATGCCCACATCAGCAACTTCCTGGAAGTTTGCGGTACTTTCAATTACAACCGAGAAGCTGAAGAAGCAATGCGACTGCGTGTTCCCATACTCCTTGAAGGACAGAGCTAAAGCCTGGCTACATTCATTACCAGCAGGTTCTATCACAACATGGAACACCTTAGCCACCAAATTTCTTGCAAAGTATTTTCCACCAGCCAGAACCGGAAAACTGAGGAATGACATCACATCCTTTGTGCAACAAGACTCAGAAACTCTCTACGAAGCTTGGGAAAGGTACAAAGATTTACTCCGGAAATGTCCACACCATGAGATTCCAAAATGGCTTCAAGTCCAAACATTTATAATGGACTTTCTGGAATAATGAGAACCACAATTGATGCTGCTGCTGGAGGAGCTTTGATGGCAAAAGGAGAAGATCAAGCTTGGGAACTAATGAAGAAATGGCTAACAACAATTCCTTGTGGCCAACAGAAAGAAGTCTGATTCAAAGAATTGCAGGAATTATATGAAGTTGGAGCTAATACAGCAGTCAACACCAAACTAGATCAAATTTGCAAATTCATGGAACTCTTACCACTGGATCTACAAGTTCACCATATGGAGGAGCACCAGAATCAAGTCAACATGAAGAAACGGTGAATTATGTCAACAATTTCAACAGGCAGGGGAACAATCCATATTCCAACACCTACAACCCAGGGTGGAGGAATCATCCTAATTTTTCATGGAACAACAATTCAGGCCAACAGCAAAAGAACTATCCACCACCTGGATTCCAGCAACAAAATAAAGGCCAGGAGCAGGAGCAGACAAATGAACCAGTGATGGCAGAGATGTTAGCTCAATTAAAAAGATATGAAGCATGATTCAGAGCCAATCAGCTTCCATCAAAGCACTGGAGAATCAGATCGGACAACTGGCCAACGCTCAGAGTTACAGACCGCCAGGTAATCTTCCCAGCAACACAGAACCAAATCCAAGAACCGAGGGAAGGAGCAATGTCAAGCCATACCTTAAAGAGTGGTACTGAGATCAACAAAGATATTAGAGCCAAAACAGCTGCTGAGGAATTTCCAAAAGAAGCTGAACAACAGATGGAGGAGAAAGAGGCAAAAGAAAAAGAAAGCAAAGGAAAAAGAAAAAGAACAGATCACTCCACCACCACCATTTCCTCAGCGTCTTCAGAAAAACAAACTGGACAAACAGTTTGCTCGTTTCTTGGAGATTTTCAAAAAGCTGCACATCAACATCCCATTTGCAGAAGCCTTGGAACAAATGCCCAGTTATGTCAAATTCATGAAAGACATCCTTTCACGAAAAAAAGAGATTGGGAGATTACGAGACAGTAGCATTGACAGAAGAATGCAGCGCCATCATTCAGAGGAAGCTTCCCCCGAAGTTGAAAGACCTGGCAGTTTCACAGTTCCATGCACAATTGGAGAACATTACATGGTAAGGCTTTATGTGATTTAGGTGCCAGTGTTAATTTAATGCCTTTTTCTATTTACAGGAACTGCAAATTGGAGAAGAGAAGCAATGCCTACCTCGGTATCTTTGCAACTTGCTGATCGAACACTCGCATTTCCGAGGGGAGTCGTTGAAAATGTGCTGGTCAAAGTTGACAAACTCATCCTTCCAGCAGACTTCATCATCCTTGACATGGAAGAAAAAAAAGAAATACCTATCATTCTTGGGAGACCATTTTTGGCTACAGGTAAAACTGTAATTGATGTGCAAAAATGAGAACTAACCATGAAAGTGCAGGACCAAGAAGTGACATTTAATGTTTTCAAAGCTATGAAATTTCTGAGTGATGAAAAGGAAGAAGAAGAATGCTTCAGAGTTGATGTTATTGATAGTATCATTCAGGATACTGAGCCAAATCCACGGATACACTTGAAGCTTGCATCACCAATATGACTGACAACGAGCTAGATGCTGAAATCCTAGAATGTATCAACTACCTCGACAAACCATTCCGATTTAAAGCAATACCACCAGTTGAAAGTTGGAATTGCCAAAGAAAGATCGAGTCAAGCCTTCGATTGAAGAACCACCACAGCTGGAATTAAAATTACTTCCAAGCCATCTCAGGTATGCATTTCTTGGTAACTCTTCTGAATTACCTGTTATTATTTCTTTTTCACTAACATTGGAGCAGGAAGAAAAATTGCTAAGAGTGTTACGAGAACACAAAAGAGCCATTGGCTGGACTATAGCAGACATTCGAGGCATTAGTCCATCATTTTGCATGCACAAGATCATGATGAACGATGAGTACAAACCCATAGTGGAGCATCAACGGAGACTCAATCCAATCATGAAGGAAGTTGTGAAGAAAGAAATCATCAAATGGTTGGATGCTGGCATCATTTACCCCATCTCAGATAGCACTTGGGTAAGTCCTATGCAGTGTGTACCAAAGAAAGGAGGAATTACTGTGGTCACCAATGAAAAGAACGAGTTGATCCCAACAAGAACGGTGACTGGATGGAGAGTATGTATGGACTACAGGAAACTCAATAAAGCCACGAGGAATGACCATTTTCCACTACCATTTATTGACCAGATGTTAGACAGATTGGCGGGACATGAATTCTATTGCTTTCTTGACGGATATTCAGGGTACAATCAAATTGCCATCGCCCCAGAAGATCAGGAGAAAACCACATTTACATGTCCCTATGGTACTTTTGCTTTCCGCAGGATGCCATTCGGATTATGTAATGCCCCCGCCACTTTTCAGCGTTGCATGATGGCCATCTTCTCAGATATGCTGGAGCAGAGAGTATGGAGGTTTTTATGGATGATTTTCTGTGTTTGGAGATTTTTTTGACCATTGTTTGCAAAATTTGGAACAGGTATTACAAAGGTGCGAAGATACAAACCTGGTACTCAACTGGGAGAAATGCCACTTCATGGTGCAAGAAGGCATTGTTCTTGGACACCGGATCTCACAAAAAGGGATTGAGGTAGACAAAGCAAAGATCGAGACAATTGAGAAACTACCTCCACCAACATCTGTCAAAGGGATTCGAAGTTTTCTTGGACATGCAGGTTTTTACAGGAGATTTATCAAAGACTTTTCCAAGATTGCCAAACCTCTTTGTAATCTTCTGGAAAAGGATGTGCCTTTTAACTTCACCAAAGAATGCCAGGAAGCTTTCAAGATCTTAAAACAGAAACTGATTTCTGCCCCCATCATTGTAGCACCAGATTGGACCCTTCCATTCGAGGTAATGTGTGATGCTAGTGATTTTGCTGTAGGTGCAGTTTTGGGACAACGCAAAGCAAAGATTTTCCACACCATTTACTACTCCAGCAGAACTCTGAATGAAGCTCAACTCAACTACACAACCACTGAAAAGGAGTTGCTAGCAGTTGTGTATGCTTTTGACAAATTCCGCTCTTATCTGTTGGGTCCCAAAGTGGTGGTTTACACAGATCATTCAGCAATCAAATATCTGATCACAAAGAAAGATGCCAAACCCAGATTAATCCGTTGGATACTTCTTCTACAAGAATTTGATGTGGAGATCAGAGACAGGAAAGGAACAGAAAACCAGGTGGCAGATCATCTATCAAGGCTCGAGAATGGAGAAACAGCTGATAAAGATCCATCAATCAAAGAAACTTTTAAAGATGAACAACTGTTTTCCATAAATCAACAGGAAGTCCCTTGGTATGCTGACTATGTCAATTACATTGTGTCAGGTAAATGGCCGTTGGAATGGACAACTCAGCAACGGAAAAAGTTCTTCAAAGAAGTCAAGCACTATGTCTCGGATGAGCCGTACCTGTTCAAACGGTGTGCTGATCAATTATTGAGACGGTGTGTTCCATATGAGGAGGTCAACAGTGTTTTGCAACACTGTCATTCATCACCATATGGCGGACACTTCAGCGGAAACAAAACTGCAGCTAAAGTCCTACAATCAGGTTTATTCTGGCCCACACTTTTTAAAGATGCTTATCTTTTTGCTTTTCAATGTGACAGGTGCCAGAGAACGGGGAATATTTCCAGAAGAAATGAAGGACCATTGCAAAACATTCTGGAAGTGGAGATATTCGATGTATGGGGAATTGATTTCATGGGACCCTTTGTTCCATCATTTGGAAACTTGTACATCCTAGTTGCTGTAGACTATGTTTCCAAATGGGTCGAAGCAATTGCATTGCCATCCAATGATTCAAAAGTGGTGATCAAATTCCTGAAAAAGAACATTTTCACTCGATTCAGAACACCTCGGGCAATTATCAGCGATGGTGGCTCACATTTCTGCAACAAATACTTCGATGCACTCCTATCCAAATACGGAGTTACTCACAAAATTGCCACTGCTTACCATCCACAGTCAAATGGACAGGTTGAGGTTTCAAACAGGGAGATCAAAAGAATCCTAGAAAGAACTGTTGGATCAACAAGGAGGGACTGGTCAACAAAACTAGATGATGCATTATGGGCCTACAGGACAGCTTACAAGACACCCATTGGTATGTCCCATATCGATTGGTGTTTGGGAAAGCATGCCATCTGCCAGTTAAGCTTGAACACAAGGCGTACTGGGCACTGAAGAAGTTGAATCTTGATTCACAAGCTGCAGGAGAGAAAAGACTGCACCAATTCAATGAATTGGATGAATTTCGCCTACAGGCTTATGACAATGCCAAATTATACAAGGAAAAGACAAAGAAATGGCATGACCGAAAAATAGTGCACAGACAGTTGGAACCAAGGCAGCAGGTGTTGTTGTACAATTCGAGGTTGAAACTTTTCCCAGGAAAGTTGAAATCTATGTGGTCTGGTCCATTTGTGATCACTCAGGTTTTACCATATGGAGCTGTTGAGTTACTGGATCCCAATACCAACAACACATTCAAGGTTAACAGTCAGCGTGTCAAGCACTACTGGGGAGAATCATTTGGGCGACAAAAAGAAAGTGTCACACTTTCAGATCCAGCATAAACGTTCAAGAAGTCACGTCTAGCTGACGACATTAAACTTAGCGCTCGCAGGGAGGCAACCCATGCAATTTTTGTATATATTGTGATTTGGTGTGATTTACTTTTGTGTGTTTAGTTTTTGCAGATTAAGTCATTTCAAGATGGAAGAAGCTCTCGCAAATCTTCATAAGCAATTTCCTTCTCTCCCTCAAAAATCTCTAATGAAAATTTACAAAGCTCGCTTGGAACGAATGAGATTACTAACGATCCATGGTGTGCCCAATGACATTCGTTGGGTAATTGAAGCACGAATCTGATTGGCAGGTGAGTCTTCTGAATCTTTTATTTCACATCTGCCTGGTTTTGGAAGAAGCACCTATGCAAAGAAACAAAGAGCTAAACAAATGGGTGTTTGTTACAAATGTGCACGATGGAATTGCAATTCTCGTTGTCGTTCTTTAGGAATGGTGTCTGTTAATCGCGAAGACAAAATTAAATTCATTAGGGATGGCTTGAGTAAGGAGTCTTTAGATGATATATCTTCGACTCTTGAGACGCATCCCAGTGGATATGTTCACATAGACTTTCGCAGATTACATACACAATTTCAAAAAGAAAGACAACAGTTAAGTCTTGGGAATCTAACTAAAAAAGACCATGTTTGCCAATTTATAAGAAAATTGGATGGGAAGCTTGTCCCTGACGCATAGACGTCAATCAAAACCGTTACTTTTCTTGTACATATTATATCTTTTTGTCTTTTCCTAATAATTGTGATTTGTTTTGTTGTTTTCTTTTATTTTCTCCGACAGGATCCAGACCTTTTTGACTAATCACGATATTATTTTGCTACTAATCTTCCTCTGGAAGATACTTGTGCTATTTTATTCACCCTTTTCAGGTACTATAAATTCAGCCCGTCATTGCACTCTTGAAGCATCCTGATTTGAAAAAGAAATACATTAAAAATGGAAGCCACTTCAAGAAGACAAGTTGAAAATATTTGTGTGTTTTATGGTAGTACTGTTGGTACTAAACCACAATACATAGAAGCAGCACAGGAATTGGGTCGAGTCCTAGCAGCAAGGAATATGCACCTAATATATGGCGGAGGTAATCTCGGACTTATGGGGATTGTTTCAAAGGCCGTACAGGAATGAGGCAGTCACGTTTTGGGAATCATCCCAAAACCCTTGGCAGAGGCAAATCTTATTGAACCAACAAACGGAGAGGAACTGATCGTGCCAGGTATGTCTGAACGACTGGTAGAAATGATTAACCATTCTGATGCTTTTATTACTTTGCCAGGTGGCTTAGGCACATTGGAGGAAATTTTTATAGTAATATCTTGGGCGAACCTGAACATACACCAGAAACCGCTTGGACTACTCAACGTTGATGGATTTTATGATTTTCTTTGTGTGTTTCTTGATGATGCTCGGAGAAATGGGTTCGTGTCGAAACCTATGAAAGAACTCCTCTTTACTGCCAGAACTGCTCCAGATCTAATAGACCAACTCATAGCCTATGAACCGAACGTGACCCTATCATTTCAAAGATAAAATGGTCCGAGGACGATCGTGGTAAGAGGCGTAGGATTAATCTGGATCTTACCTTTAATTTCCTGTAGAATTTCAGCTAACCAGGTACGATTTCTAAACTCTTCTTCTACTTTTTAAGACATTGGGGACAATGGTCATTTAGGTTTGGGGGGGGTAGGAATAGTTAATAGTACTTGTTTGTATTGTGTTTTTATTTTAGTCCAAAATTTTCGAAAAATACAAAAAAATTAAAAAATTAAAAAATTAATAAAAACAAAGGGCATATTTAAAGCTAGGTGATGATTTGGTGTCTTCCTTCACTCACTACCTTTTTATAAGGAAAAGCTGTGGAGGCACCTAGATAATCATTCACTTGTAGCGTGTTGTGACAGACTAGTTTGGAGGACTCGTGTTTATTCCTGACAACAAGCGATAAGAGCCTAAGGGGCTTGGGTATTTAAGTGAGCCTCGCTCCACCTTCCCTAGGGGAATCTACAACGGGAAGTCCATTCGACAGTTAGTCACACACCATAAATTCGTTGGCACGTACCACAAGTATAAAAAAGGTGCGTTCACTTGGTCGCTTGAACCCTTGAGTGGGGAGTCCTAGTTGTGAACAATCCTTCGTCAGCGAGAGCCTTTGAAAAAAAAATGTAACATAATATTATATGACCAGTAGAAATGTTTTGTTGTTATGTTGACTAAAAAGATGAAATTGGTAAGAAATAGCTGTGTAAGGAATTCCCACTCCTGAGACGTATTTCAAACCTAATTCAAAACAAGTTAATTTTTGTTTATTCACTTTTGAATTATTAAATCTGTAAATTCTCTATAAAACTGACTAAAATGAATCTTCATATACTTAGTTAGCAGATATTATCAACATACATGGTAACATACAGACATAATTTAAAATTGAAAAAGTTTGTAATCCAGTACTCTAGTTCATTGGAGGAAACATCTAAAAAAATAGTGGTGGAATAAAAAAAAAAAAAAAAAAAAAAAACATCTGAGATCCGAGTTATTAAGTCTGTAAGGGTATTTAATACCTAGTGCCCTAAAACCAACTGGTTTGGGAGTCATTGGCCCAAAACTCGTTACATGGATCAAAAATGATGAAAAAAATTTATAATATTATATATATCTGAAGTCTGAGTAATTAAGTCCTTAGAGGTGTCTTAACACCTGATGCCCTAAAGCCAACTGGTTTGGGAGTCACCGACCTAAAGCTCGCTACATAGATGGAAGTTGTATATAAATAAAAAAAAAATCAAAGAAAAAGAAAAAATCAGAAAAATCAGAAATTTATTCCATTACTACAAAAAGATGTGAATTCTGATAAAAACTTTAGGACAAAAATATTACTCTCTTATCAACTGCACTTATGATCGTGTGGGCAAAAATGAGTTTCTTAATATTTTGTTGCTGTGTATATGAAGAATGGTAAAAATAATCGGAGAATTTACATATTCAGTAATTTAGAATGAACACAAAACATCTAGTAACTTGGATTAGAAATTTCACCTGATTAGTCACTAACATATATCTCTTTTCGCTTATCTTTTTTTTTTTGTGCATTAGTTTCACTACCTTTTTACTTTGTAAATGTGTGGGTATCATTGCTGTAAACCTTCACAAGACTACAACTCGTCCACTAGGGACACCTAGGGTTTTAAAGGCTTGTTGCATACGCTAAATGTAACCGTGATCCCTACGAAAGTGGCTTAGTTAATTTTTTATGTTATTTTACTCTATGTTTTTGCTCGAGAATAGCAAAATGTTGGTTTGGGGTGTGATGAGTGGTAAATCTATCACTATTTCCCACTCATTTAACCTAATATTTTGTATAGTTTCTTGAGTTTTGTGAACGTTTTGATGTATTTTGTGTTATTTTGCAGATAAATAAAGTTTGGAAAGCATTGGAGACAATTTGGGGGCAAAATGGACAAAACTGGACAAAAAGGGCAAAATTGTCATTTCAGCGTCGCGACGCTGAAGCCTTGCGCGTCGCGACGCCCAGCATGCGCCGAATCTGCTAAAATGCGCCGGGTCCACAAATCAGAATCAAAGAAAAGTTTGACTTTGCTAACATGCGCCGTGCCACGTGTCACCATCACAACGGAGATGCTAAAATGCGCCATGCCACGTGTCGAAATCTTATTGCTTGGACGGCCACCGCCCCACGTGTCGCCACATCATCTTCCACATCAGCCGCCACGTCAGCAAGTCAACCGAGTCAACATGCCACGTCATCATCAGCCAATCACAGCGTGACACGTGTCAACATCTCATTCGTCCGACGGCCGCCGCCCCACGTGTCGCCACGTCGCCTTCCACATCATCAGCGTGACGCAAGCAATGACGTCATGAACAGTTGACACATCAGCATGACGAAACAATGACGTCATGAACAGTACCACGTCATCGGATAAGATTCTGAGCCGACCAACCAGCGCGTGACACGTGTCGAACTGTACCCAGCGTCGCGACGCTAGTGCAATTTGGGCGTCGCGACGCTGGACCCTTACTCGAGCCTATAAATAGAGATCGAAATTTCAGATTTCATTACACCATTCTCTCTCACTTCTTAGTTCTAAATTGAGAGTTTCTCTCTCTAGTTCTTTAAATTCAAGTTTTGTAATTACTTTTTAATAGTAATAATAATTTACTTTCTTTATTTTACAGTTTTTACTATTCACTATAAGGAGGTAACTTCCTTATGCTAAGGTGAAAGGTAATTCTTTTACTATTGTTATTTAGATTAATCTCCCGTAAAAATAATATATTTACTATTTAAAATCTGATTAATAAAGGATACCGCCATATTGGTCGGTGATAATAAAATTACTGTTCCGCCTTTATGGCTGGTTATTTTGGTTCCGCCTTTATGGCTGGTTATTTTGGTTCCGCCTTTATGGCTGGTTATTTTGGACTTAAATTGACTTAATCAGGATACCGCCATATTGGTCGGTTGATAATAAATCACAAGTTTATATATTATTTTACTGGGAGATATCTAAATAATTATATAGTAGAAGTTAATTCCTTTTACCTTAGCATCTTTATTGTATTTTTACTTTTCAGTATTTATTTTACCGCAATACTTTTCAGCAGTTATGTCTTTTATTTTCAAGTTTTACCAGCCCTAGCTATGTGTCATAACTAAGTTAGTATCTAGGGTTGTGATGAAATTCAATATCACGCGTTTATAAGGGTTAGATTATAATTTGGGTAATATAAAGAAATATTTATTGAGTCTTAATCTTAATGTTCTTTAATTAACTGGCCATTAATTAAATTGATTAGGTAAACTTAAAATGAACTAGACATAGGGATTTTAAGTTAAGACCTTAGACTCAATAGCCCACGATCTTCCTTGAGGATAGATAACCCTTTCAATAGATTTCCTTACAGGATAGGAATATACCTGTCGGGCGGGGGTAGGCCATAATGGAACTTAATCATAATGAATCTAGGTAATTTGGTTGACATAGACATATGGTTCAATTGGATTATACTAGGTATTTGTAATTGACCATCGGAAGATGCTTTTATATAAATTAGTGTTCCAGGTTAATAAATCAATATATTACCCAATTATAAAATAACCACTTTATCTTAAATAATATTGGAAAAATCACAACCCTAGATAGTTTAATATTGAATTTTCTTAAAATCTACCTTCAAACAATTTTATATTGTCTTTAAATTTAGAATCGTCGCTATTTCAAATCAATTAAACAAATGTTAGATACTAGTAATCATTTAACCTCATAAATTAATAACTTAGGTATTAAGTCCTCGTGGGATCGATACTTTTATACTACTTGAACGATACGTAAGCTTGCGTTATCGTGTGTGTTACGCCGGTCACTCCACCATGGAGATATAGTGTGGGGTTGCCTTGTTGGACAATTATGACCCATAGCATCACTATTTGTAAAAGACATTGTGGTTTTATACAAATTAACTATGTGACAATGGAAATTGCTATTTTATCATTTGTAATTAATTACTTGAATATATAAATGATAAAAGTCCTTATGATTAGTTCCGGATTAATAAGATATGAGACGATATCAATCCACAAAGGTTTAATCATAAATATTCCCTAGTCGTAGTATTATCGAGATGGACATCGATAATGCGTAATAGACTAGTATTGCACTTGTGCGTGTTACGGAAGCGTAACAACATAGTTCTCATATATTTAAGTATTGGATACTTATGCAAGTGTGATAGGAGGTTATGTTTGCCGATGGTATAGAAACAGCTTCGCTCTGGATAGACCCATCGGAATCCCATTGGTAGTATGACTATGTGTCTATGGGAATCCTATTCAGGGTATATGTATTTGGTCTTAACCTGAGACTTGCATCGCTAATACTTGCGACAATCAATACGCTTTGGTTTTGGTCGTCCGGGACTTTAACATGTTCTGTGTACGCCTCTTCTAGGTTTATTAAGAATTGTAGTGTATTGGGTGTGATGTCAAGATGGAAGTATCACTTCAGTCATATGGAGATGATGATCATGCGGGGATATAGAACTGGTTCTCTATTATGTTGTAACTATCGGGATAATATGACAAGGTCATGATTATCCGATTTAGAAGAAAACTAGTTGTTTGTGATAACATGTTCTGTGTACTCTCCTCTAGGTTATTGAGAATTGTAGTGTATTGGGTGTGATGGTCAAGATGGAAGTATCACTTCAGTCTATGGAGATGATGATCATGCGGGATACAAAACTGGTTCTCTATTATGTTGTAACTATCGGGATAATATGACAAGGTCATGATTATCCGATTATAGAAACTAGTTGTTTGTGATCCGATATATGCTTCGTACGGGGCATACACTATTCCAGCCCCAGGCCTTGCATGTGACTTCTGATACTGGATCGGAATATGCAATAATACGTATACTACGCCTGTTATAGATTATATATTCCTTAAAGAATATTTCTGGAGAATTGGGTAGGCACGGCGCTTTAATAGAAGCCAACCATGTCTTGTAAATCGGTAAGAACGTGGTACCGGGTACGCACGTGTTCGGATAGTCCGAATGACTGGATTTACTGCCACCATATCCAGGGATCTCATGGGTCGCTCCCGAAGATTCACCGATGACGTATGACTCGACATAATTAATCTGGATTAATCAGAAGAGAGAGAAAATTATCTAGGATTAATTACGGCGAAAATATCTAGGATAAATTCAATTAAAAGAGAGAGAACGAGAAATTTGGAATTAATCGATTAAAATAAAATATTCGATATATTAAATGAAATTAGATTCTATAACAGAATTAAAATTGGATTTTAATTCAGGCGAACGAATTAATTTAGAATTAATTCGCGAGCGGCTTTAATAGTAATTTTGCTAGGCAAATTATTTCATAAAATTGATTTAATTAAGTCGCAACGGAAAAAATTCATTAATTCGGAATTAACGAACCCGAGCCCGGAATGTGTTTGCGGGCCTACCTACTAGGATTTTGAATTAAAGTGGGGCCCATAAGTCACATCACAACTTACATCACTTGTCCATCAAGTGTCAAAGTTGAGTGATGGGAGTGGTTTGTTGGTGTTCCTAGAACATGCCAAGGATCTAATAAGCATGTAAAGGTGTTCATAATTCAAAATAGTTGCGGAATATACTTACAATGAACGGATTGAGCTTTAAAATTTTGAGAAGAGATCTCCAAGATCCAAGCTTTAAGTGATGATTCCAACTCTTGAAGTAGTTCCCTATCACCTTAGTTGATTTCTCCAAGTGCTAGCTTTGTGATTTTGCCACAAAATCAAAGAGAAGAAGAAATGAAGTTCCCGCCCACCATGAGAGAATTTTTAGGGTTTCTCATGTTGTTCCAAGTGTGTAGAGTGAAGAGAGAGAGAAGGCCTTTTGGTTTTTGTTAAAGGGTTTTACCCTTTTACCAAAACCATGTAGTTGGGGTAATTTGGTTTCACCTAAACCAAGTGGTGGAAAGTAAGTGGTTTTGGCATAAATGCCAACTACCCTCCCAACTACCACATTAAAGTGGGCCCCACATTTGAATTCAAAATTCAAATATCTCTACGAACATTTGTCGCGGCTCGGTTCCGTTTAATCTAATTAAACGAACTTTCATCGCTAAATAATTAAATCTAATTTAATTAAATAATGATGCCTCGCAAATATATTACGAATGTCGTCTACGAATTAATTCTAAATTAATTCGCTCGTTCGCATTAAAGTCCAACTTTAATTTCGTAATGAAATCCAATTCATATTAATATATCCGATATATTAATTTTAGCCCATACGAATAAATGAAATAGAAAAATCAAATTTAACAATTAAATTTATGTACCGATTAATTCCAAATTAATCGCGTTCTCTCTCTTCCGAACACATTTAATCCCAGATTAAATAATACCTCAATTAATCCTAGATTAATTTTCTCCATCTTAATTAATCCCAGATTAATTTTCTCTCTTAATTAATCCCAGATTAATTCTAATTTAAATCAACTGTCATCGGTGAATCTTTGGGAAGCGACCCAAGAGATCCCTGGATATGTTGGCAAAAATACGGTCATCGGATTATCCGAATACGTGCGTACCTCATACCACGTGCTTACCGATTTAGAAGACATGGTTGGCTTCTAGCAAAGCACCGTGCCTACCCAATTCTCCAGAAATATTCTTACTGGAATATATAATCTATGTCAGACGTAGTATACATAGTATTGCGTATTGCGATCCAGTATCTGATTGTCACGTGCTAGGCCTGGGGCTGGAATGTGTCTGCCCCGTACGAAGCACATGTCGGATGTCTGGTAACTAGTCTCTATAATCGGACATACATGACCTAGTCATAATATCCCGATGACTGCATTACTTAAGAGCATAGTACCGTATCCTACGTGACATCATCTCCACTATGACTGGAGTGATACTTCCGTCTTGACATCACACCCAATACACTACGATTCTCGATATACCACCAGAGGCGTACACAGAACCTGTTAAAGCCCTGGACGACCAAAACTAAAGCATACCGATTGTCGCAAGTATTAGCGATGCAAGTCTCAGGTTAAGACCAAATACACCTACCCTGATTCAGACTTCCATAGACACATAGTCATACTACCAATGGAATTCCGAGGGGTCTATCCAGAGCGAAGCTGTTTTTCGTACCATCAGTAAAACACAACCTCATATTACACTTGCATGAGTATCCTATACCCAAATATATGAGAACTATGCCGTTATGATCACACATAACACGCACAAGTGTAATACTAGTCTATTCTGCATTATCGATGTCCAGTCTCGATAATACTACGACTAGGGATATTTAATGATTAATCCTTCGTGGACTGATACTGTCTCATATCATCTCAATCCAGGAACTAATCATATGGACCTCCTATCATTTATACATCTAGGTGATCTAATCCCAAATGATAAGAGTGCAATCTCTTTGTCACATAGTTAATTTGTACAACAACACCATGATCTGTACAAATAGTGACGCTATGGGTCATAATTGTCCAACAATCTCCCACTTGGCCTATAGCCAGTCACTCGAATGTCTTACCCCGAACCATGTACGGTTCGCTCAAACTGCTGAGGAAAAGCTTTCGTCAGTGGATTTGTATTATTATCGTCTGATGCATTTATTCGATCATCATCGCCACGATGTATGATCCGAACGAATCAGATGAATAGTCGAAGTATATATCTGGATCGTTGATGAGACCATTAATTCTTTAGTCTGCGCTGTAGCCTAGCTCAGCTGCTAACGGAACTATATCTAATCTAATTAGATTTGTTAATGACCCAGATGGCTTCTATTGCTGCCTCAGTCGCAGCAATAACCCGCATTTGTTGTTTATTCGGTAACATTATCTTGCTTGGAAGATTTCCAGCTCACTGTTCCGTTATTCAAACTGTATAGTACCGTTGTTTATCGGTTAGGAAGCTTGCAGCAGTGATCTCAGTCACTTCAAGTTCTCTTTCTCCATAGTTTAAGACATCATTAGTTCTCTAAATACTAACGGATGTTCTTAATATCAATCCAGTGACTATCACTTGGATTGACCTGTTTGTGACTCCATATGCTCAAAGCGTATGAGACACCAGGTCACGTACATTTTTCAATGTACGAGTTCTCATAGAGTGTTAACAACTTTTAATATATCCCAGTAGATCTTTATTCCTAGAATAAAGGTTGTTTCTCCCAAGAATTCTACGGAGAATTTTCATGAAAGCCAAGCTTTCACCGATTGTAATATGGGATATCATTTCCAAGAAATGATATATCATTATTATTTAGGACATCATTGTCAGTGCGCTCCCACTAACCTCCTTATATACACAAGAATCATATTCGTTTTGAATCAAATCATACACCATTATGATTACATCAAAATGATAATTCCAAGAACCTAATGCTTGCTTCAATCCAAACATGGATCGAATAACCTGCAAATCTTATTTGCTAGTTTTGGTACGACAAAACCGTCAGGATGTTATAAACATCCTCTAAAAAGGTTTCCGTTTAAGGAAAGCGATTTTGACGTTCATGCTGTTATATTCATGAATGAAACATGCAGCGTTAGCAAGCATTATCCAAATGGATTTATCCATGGCAACAGGTAAAAGGTTTCATTGTAATCAACACAATGTTGATAAAGATACCTTTTCGCTACAAGCCTAGCTTACGTACGTTGGTTTGTTTCCATCCATGTATGTCTTCCTTGAAGACTTATATAGTACCAATAGGCACAATGCCTTGCGGTACAACAACTAGTGTCTAAACATAGTTGTTATACATGGAATCCATTTCGGACTCATGGCACTTTGCCATAATAGGGAGTCGATACCTTGTATCACTTTCTCACACGTAGTCAGTTCATATTCCTCAATAAGATTGACATCTTTATGAGGTGAGATCAGAAACCCATACCCCAGGTTGTTTTCTGACTCTCTCCGACCTACGCGGTTCTTGTGTATTCGAAGATTACTGGTACAGTTTCATCCTTGATGAACTGTTTGTATTCCATTAAGGACTAGGTGCCTTGAACAGTATTACTCTGATTTTCATCGAGTTTTACTATCCTCCCTCTTACCACTGCATATCGGTATTCCTTTGGAAAAACGCCAGGTGAGCAACAATTACATTGTTCTCATGTGAGATGTATAAGTACTATACTTTGGTTTCCTTATGACAACCTACAATTAGACACTTATCCAATTTGGGTTCTAGTTTGGTATCATCCAAACATATGCCTAGCATTCCCAAATCATCAGGAGTGAGAAAGCCCAGCTTCTTTCTGTTCATATCTAATATGAAATCTGTCAAACAGATTTTCATGGAACCTTATTCAAAATAAGTATTGCACTGTTAAATGCTTATCCCTTTGAAGGAAAATGGTAGCTCAGAGCGACTCATGATTAACCTTATCATGTCTAACAAAATTTGGTTTCTCCGTTCGGACACACCGTCAAACTGACGTGTTTCGGGAGAAGTCCTCATTGAAAGAATACTATACTCTTTCAAGTATATGAGAAACGTATTGCTTAAGTATTTTCATCATGGTCAAACCGTGATGTTTTAATACTTTAGCCGATCTATTCGTCTATTTCGTGTCGAAACTCTAAAAGTTTCCGATTTGTGTTCTTCAAAAGAAACACAACCATAACGCGAGATGCCACATCCGTAAAGGTCACGAAATATTCATATCCACCTCTAGCCTAGCTAGACATGGGCCCACTTATGTCACTATGAACAAGGGCTAATAGATCGGTGCTGGCACTTACACTTTTACCAAGTAAAAGGTATTTTAGGTACTTTACCTAATGAACTAGATTCGTAGACATCATTTGAATGGAATCAAATCCGTCTAGTATCCACACTTCAAAAGTGTGGATATACGAGTCTTGTTTAATGTGTCCCAGTCAACACTGCCACAAATAAGTCTTATCTGATCAAATCAGTTTGAGCTATTTGTTCCTCATATTATATGTTTGAGATTATTTATATTCAAAATATAAATACTGTTATTATATATAATGTGTTTATCTCAATATCATCTTTATAAAATAAAACATTTTAGTGTTCTAGAATATAAAGGTATACTCGCAACGAGTTATACTCGATATATAGAAGATAATGTTTCTAGTCAAACTAGTTACATTATAACAGTTTCCTAATTTAAGTACACACCCAAATGGTAGTTCCTAAACTTAGGTATCTGCGGTTGAAACAGCGAATGTCGTCCCGATTCCGATTCACAGATTAATCTCATCTGAAGTCAGTATCATGCTCACAGCAGATTCTGCACATCAATGCATATTTATGTATCACACTAAGTATTTAAAATCCAATTTTAATACTAGTAGTGCACATTATTATGACAAATATATTTGAAGTCAGAGCCTTGCTCGTCTTCAATTCCTTCATGTCTGCTTTGTCTCATAGTGGCTGCTGCTTCAATGACGACCCCGTTTGCCACAATTTAGGCAGACATCTTGGGATATGTCATTTATCTTCCTAGAAGATTATAATGATTTTGCCTTTGCCCTTTTTCACATTCCAGAAGTCTTTGGCCAAGCCTTGGCCTTCTAGAATATTGAAGTAAGATGCGCCTTGCGCTACTTGCCTTATTGCAAACTTTGACTTTGGTCTCCTTGAGAATAATCATTAACTCTCCAAGAGTTTTTTATTGCAATTCAATACTTCTAAGATCTAAGAATAGATCTATGAAGATCCTTCAATTCATTATCATACTTTAAGGATCTAATCCTTACTTCTGATTAAGAAATTAAGGAGTCATTATCGCAAGCATAATGAATTAAGCATTAAAGTTATCATCACATGAATCTTCCAAAGATCATGCTCTACTATTTACTTAACTCTGGGCTTAGGCCTAATATGTTATTTTATCAAATAAAGTAACTTATTAGTTTCCAGGACCATCCTGAAATTTATTCCCAATTAAAGTCGTCTAAACACATTTTCCCTAGGATAATGTTTTAAACACTAATCTTTCAATTTAATCTTGATTCTAATAGTCCAACTATTTAATCAACGATTTCAGGTACAATCTATTGTAATGATTACTATAGTCTAACTATATAACTTATTAAAATTTTATTGGTTAAAATCAAATATATATTGATTACTATAATCCAGTTATATAATCATTATAAATGATTGGTAAAATCCAAATATATTGATTACAATAATCCAATTATATAATCAACTATAAATGAAAGTTTTGAATACAGTCTAACTGTTAAATTAAAACAACTATTAAATATTAGTCCAACTAACATTTAATTTATTTGACGAATGGTATTTGATTGAGCGCGTATGGCAAGTATCTAACGAATATTGCAAATTTAATTCTTGTCTCCCACTATTTTTCGGCGAGCCTCTAACCCTCTGTCGAGTACTCGGGAAACCTAGTTTCCTAGTGGGCTAGGATCCCGTTAAATAACACACAATCTTGACTTTGGCCAACAAATTGTATGATACTTAACTAGGTAGATCTCTAAGATCAATTGGATCTCATCCAATTCCTAGATCCAGTAGGTGGACATCCAAGTCCGAAACATATATCTTATATATGCCAATATATCAAATATTACCTAACCTTTTTCCTCTGAATCAACTAAGCTTTGGCTTTGGCACAACAACTTAATGATCCCAGTTAAGCGGACCCATTGACATGGAAAGCTTCGTAATCAATGTCGATGGACAAGAAGTGATCTTGACTTTGGCCAACAAATCACAACTTGGAAAAGACACCGATATTGAACAAAACTCTCATGATTCAAACACATCCGCAATTGACAAAGGTCTTGACTTTGGCCAACAAACCAATGCCAACTTTGGATCTTGAGTAAGAATCACTCAACGGAAGGAAAAACGCTTAATATGATTTGAGGGTTTTTCGCGTGCAAATTGGCAACCACATTTATATATCTTTGTTAAGGTCTCATCATCATACACCCTTAAACATGCATTCTAAATACATAATAAAGCGAGATAAATAAATAAATTAATAATGATATGCGGATGGATATGTCACAAATTGTTCCTAGAACAAATCACTCCATTTCCTCTCCCCGGCCAGAACAGAACTATTCTACTTCTACCCAATTACATAATACAATAAAGAAACCTCATTTACATTGAGGGGAATAGGTGAGAAGAGAAATACAATGATAGAGGAGATAAAAGGCTGGACACGTAGGTCCAATTTAATAAATTCTAAATGTATTACAACAATTTCCAAAACTGCCCTTGCCCTTCTAATATCCATCCGATATACATTATTCATACAACACATTCATGTATTCATACAAATCATGTTATTCAATCAATCTAATCCAATTAATTAATCTTTGAATTAATGATCATATAATGTTCATACAACGATTTGATTTGCGTGAGTCAAACTCGTTTAAGAATAAATACTCAAAGTAAGTATTCTTGAATTATATTGAACTACAACTTTAAATCCAATTTATTTGTATTCAATACTAATTCCAATTTAATTCCAAATTAAATATATACACTTACTTATAAGCCTTAAAGACTTGGATTCCAAATCCAATCTTAATGGGTCTCAAAGGCCCAATAACATCCAATGTCATTTCAATTAAAGTCCAATGGGCTTTTAATTGATTCTTAAGGCATGGGCTTTGGCCATAATGGATCAAACCCAAAATGCCAAGGCCCAATAGGAATCACCCTATTGCCAACAAATCAATTTAGGCCTATTAGGCCCAATTAAATTCTTTAAAGGGCCAAGTGATGTATTTGGAACTTATGAAATTGGTTTTGGGCCCAATTGGATCCAATCCAAAAGTCCAAAACCAAACTTAGTCAAAACAAGCCCATTAAGCCCAAATACACACTTTTAGCCCAATTCTTAATTAAAGGCCTATTAACATAATTATAATATTCCAAATATCACAATTACTTTAATTAAAGTGTATTAGCCATGATTAATTAATTAAACTCAATATTTCCAAAATACCAATTAACTTAATTAATCATGCTTAATCCATCAATTCATGCTCAACACAAATTGAAGCCAAAACACATCATTTCATGCTCAACACAAGTTGAATCCTAAATTCATCATTTCATGCTCAACATGCTCTTTGATTTAACATAAACATTATTGACTTTGATTCTAATCCAATCAAACCAACAATCAACATTTAAACATGCATTTAAACACATCATTTTATGTTACAAAAATCAAAAACTGCACAGTGCACTGCAGTGTAACTTTCGGCCTCACTAAGATTTTTTTAATTTTTGATTCTTTTGATTTGTTTCAAATCTAATCATGCACAACTCTAAGTTAACATATTCTAAGCATGCTCAAAGCATCAATTGGAAGAAATCATGCTCAAAACATAAAAGCCCCAAATTTTAGTCTCATGAACACTAAAATTTTCATGCTTAAAATTGGCTCTGATACATTGTTGGTGTTCCTAGAACATGCCAAGGATCTAATAAGCATGTAAAGGTGTTCATAATTCAAATAAGAGTGCGGAATATACTTACAATGAACGGATTTGAGCTTTAAAATTTTGAAAGAGATCTCCAAGATCCAAGCTTTAAGTGATGATTCCAACTCTGAAGTAGTTTCCCTATCACCTTAGTTGATTTCTCCAAGTGCTAGCTTTGTTGATTTTGCCACAAAATCAAAAGAGAAGAAGAAATGAAGTTCACGCCCATCATGAGAGAATTTTTAGGGTTTCTCATGTTGTTTCCAAGTGTGTAGAGTGGAGAGAGAGAAGCCTTTTGGTTTTGTTAAGGGTTTTACCCTTTTTACCCAAACCATGTGTTGGGGTAATTTGTTCACCTAAATCAGAGTGTGGTAAAGTAAGTGGTTTGGGCATAAATGCCAATACCCTCCCAACTACCACATTAAAGTGGGCCCAACATTTGAATTCAAAATTCAAATATCTCTACGAACATTTGCCGCGGCTCGGTTCCGTTAATCTAATAAACGAAAGTTCTTCATCATCGATAAATAATTAAATCTAATTTATTAAATAACGATGCCTCGCAAAAATATTACGAATGTCGTCTACGAATAATTTTCTAAATTAATTCGCTCGTTCGCATTAAAGTCCAACTTAATTTCGTAATGAAAGCCAATCCAATTCATATTAATATATCCGATAGATTATTTTAGCCCATACGAATAAAATTAAATAGAAAAATCAAATTTAACATTATTTATTCTACCGATTAATTCCAAATTAATCGTGTTCTCTCTCTCTCTTTCCGAACACATTTAATCCCAGATTAAATAATACCTCAATTAATCCTAGATTAATTTTCTCCATCTTAATTAATCCCAGTTAATTTGTCTCTCTTAATTAATCCCAGATTAATTCTAATTTAATCAACTGTCATCGGTGAATCTTTGGGAAGCGACCCGAGATCTGGTATGTTGGCAGTAAAAATGCGGTCATCGGATTATTATCCGAATACGTGCGTACCTCGTACCACGTGCTTACCGATTTATCAGACATGGTTGGCTTCTAGCAAGCAAAGCACCGTGCCTACCCAATTCTCTAGAAATATTCTTACTGGAATATATAATCTATGTCAGGCGGAGTATACGTAGTATTTGCGTATTGCATCCAGTATTTTGATTGTCACGTGTATAGGCCTGGGGCTGGAAATGTGTTCTGCCCCGTCGAAGCACAGTCGGATGTCTGGTACTAGTCTCTATAATCGGACATACATGACCTAGTCATATATCCCGATGACTGCATTACTTAGGAGCACTAGTACCGTATCCTACGTGACATCATCTCCATTATGACTGGAAGTGATACTTCCGTCTTGACATCACACCAATACACTACGATTCTTGATATAAACCCAGCAGAGGCGTACACAGAACCTGTTAATGCCTGGACGACCAAAACTAAAGCAGCCGATTGTCGCAAGTATTAGCGATGCAATAAATCAAAAAAAAAATCAAAAAAATCAGAAAAATTTATCCATTGCTACAAAAAGGTTAAATCTGATAGAACTTTAGGACAAAAATATTACTCTCTTATCAACTCAACTGCACTTATAACTGTTGTGGGCAAAAATGAGTTGTTTAATATTTTTGTTGGCTGTGTATATGAAGAATGGTAAAAAATAATCGAGATTTACTTATTTAGTAATTTAGAATGAAACAAAACATCTAGTAACTGGATTAGAAATTTCAACCTGATTAGTCACTAACATCTTTTATTCTCTTTTCGCTTGTCGTTTTGTTTTTTGTGGTCATAGTTTTCACTACCTTTTTACTTTGATAAAATGTTTGTGGGTATCATTGCTGTAAAAAAACTTCACAGAGACTACAACTCGTCCACTAAGGGACACCTAGGGGTTTTAAAGGCTTGGTTGCATAAAGCTAAATGCAACCGGGATCCCTACGAAAGTGGCTTAGTGAAATTTTATTAGGTTATTTTATTCTGTATTTTGTGCCTCGAGGCCTAGCACAATGTTAGGTTGGGGGTGTGATGAGTGGTATTTCTATCACTATTTCCCACTCATTTAACTTAATATTTTGTATAGTTTCTTGAGTTTTGTGAATATTTTGATGTGTTTTGTGTTATTTTGTAGATAAATAAAGTTTCAGGACATTCTGGAGGTGTTTTGGGGCAAATTGGACAAAGTGGGACAAAAAGGGCAAAATCGTCATTTCAGCGTCGCGCCGCCCAGACCTTCAGCGTCGCGACGCCCAGCGTGCGCCGAATCTGCTAACATGCGCCGGTCCCAAAATCAGAATCTGAGAAAAGTTGACTTTGCTAACGTGAGCCGTACCACGTGTCACCATCACAACGGAGATGCTAAAATGCGCCGTGCCACGTGTCGAAATCTCATTGCTTGGACGGCCACCGCCCCACGTGTCATCCTACGTGTCGCCACATCATCGTCCAAATCAGCAGCAGCCACGTCAGCAAGTCAACCGAGTCAACATGCCACGTCACCATCAGCCAATCACAGCGCGCCACGTGGCAACCTCTCATTCGTCTGACGGCCACCGCCCCACGTGTCGCCACGTCGCCTTCCACATCATCAAAGTGACGTAAGCAATGACGTCATGAACAGTTGACACGTCACAGTGACGCAAGCAATGACGTCATGAACAGTGCCACGTCATCGGATAAGATTCTGAGCCGACCAACCAGCGCGTGACACGTGTCTTACTGTAGCCAGCGTCGCGACGCTAGTGCAATTTGGGCGTCGCGACGCTGGAGCCTTATCCGAGCCTATAAATAGAGATCGAATTTTCATAATACCATTTTCTCTCACTTCTTAGTTCTAAATTGAGAGTTTCTCTCTCTAGTTCTTTAAATTCAAGTTTTGTAATTACTTTTTAATAGTAATAATAATTTACTTTCTTTTTTTTACAGTTTATACTACTCATAATGAGGAGGTAACGTCCCTTTGTTAGGGTAAAAGGTAATTCTTTTACTTTTACTTCTTAGATTATTCTCCCATAATTATAATATATTCAAGTTTTAAATTGACTTAATCAAGATACCGCCAGATTGGTCGGTGGGTAATAAAAGTCATATTCCGCCTTTATGGCTGGTTGTTTTCATATTCCGCCTTTATGGCTGGTTATTTTCACTCCGCCTATATGGCTGGTTTATATTAATGATTCCGCCTTTATGGCTGGTTGTTTTCATATTCCGCCTTTATGGCTGGTTGTTTTTAACTGATTAAATCAATATACCGCCTATATGGCTGGTTAATAATATTTTGCAAAGCTTATATTATATTATGGGAGAAATCTAATCAGTATTAGTAGAAGTAATTCCTTTTATCTTAGCAATTTTATTTTATTTCACTTTCAGCATTTATTTTACCGCATTCACTTTATGCAATTTTATTATAACTCTTTTAAAAGTTTTAAGCCCTAGTTATGTGTCATAACTAAGTTAGTATCTAGGGTTGTGATAAATTCAATATCACGGGTTTATAAGGGTTAGATTATAATTTGGGTAATATAAAGAAATATTTATTGAGTCTTAATCTTAATGCTCTTTAATTAACTGGCCATTAATTAAATTGATTAGGTAAACTTAAAATGAACTAGACATAGGGATTTTAAGTTTAAACCTTAGACTCAATAGCCCACGATCTTCCTTAAGGATAGATAACCCTTTTAATAGATTTCCTTACAGGATAGGAATATACCTGTCGGGCGAGGGTAGCCATAATTGGAATTTAATCTTAATGAATCTAGGTAATTTGGTTGACATAGACATATGGTTCAATTGGATTATACTAGGTATTTGTAATTGACCATCGGAAGAGGCTTTTACATAAATTAGTGTTCCAGGTTAATAAATCAATATTTTACCCAACTATAAGATAACTACTTCATCTTTAAATAATATTGGAATAAATCACAACCCTAGATAGTTTTTAATATTGAATTTTCTTAAAATCTACCTTCAAACAATTTCATTTACTTGTCTTTAAATTTAGAATCGTCGCTATTTCAAATCAATTAAACAAACTGTTAGATACTAGTAATCATTTAACCTCATAAAATTAATAACTTAGGTATTAAGTCCTCGTGGGATCGATACTTTTTATACTACTTGAACGATACGTACGCTTGCGTTATACGTGTGTGTTTACGCCGGTCAAGTTTTTGGCGCCGTTGCCGGGGACTTATTTATCTTTTATTATTAGTTTAGGGGTTAGATACTTTTACTTGTATCTAATTTCTTTTTACTTATTGTTTTTATTTCAGGTTTTCAGACACTTCATGAGACGAACCCGAAGTTTTGAACTACGACCGCTTGACCCAGAAATTGAAAGAACCATCAGACAGTTGAGAAGGGAAAGGCGAGAAGCCCAAGAAGCTTTAGTCAACATGGAACCTGAACCTTTGGAGGTTGCACCACCAATTCCCATTCGAGACAGAACCATTCCGGTGGTTGATAGACTCATATCTTGCATTGTACTCCCTCCATTACCAGCAAATGCAGGTGACATCAAAACTTGCATTCAGATGATACAACAATCAGTTCAGTTTGGAGGAAATGCAACTGAAGATCCTAATGCCCACATCAGCAACTTCCTGGAAGTTTGCGGTACTTTCAATTACAACCGAGAAGCTGAAGAAGCAATGCGACTGCGTGTCTTCCCATACTCCTTGAAGGATAGAGCTAAAGCCTGGCTACATTCATTACCAGCAGGTTCTATCACAACATGGAACACCTTAGCCACCAAATTTCTTGCAAAGTATTTTCCACCAGCCAGAACTGGAAAGCTGAGGAATGACATCACATCCTTTGTGCAACAAGACTCTGAAACTCTCTATGAAGCTTGGGAAAGGTACAAAGACTTACTCCGGAAATGTCCACACCATGAAATTCCAAAATGGCTTCAAGTCCAAACATTTTACAATGGGCTTTCTGGAATAATGAGAACCACAATTGATGATGCTGCTGCTGGAGGAGCTTTAATGGCAAAAGGAGAAGATCAAGCCTGGGAACTAATTGAAGAAATGGCCAACAACAACTCTTTGTGGCCAACTGAAAGAAGTTTGATTCAAAGAATTGCAGGAATATATGAGGTTGGAGCTAATACAGCAGTCAACACCAAGCTGGATCAGATATGCAAATTCATGGAGACTCTTACCACTGGATCCACAAGTTCACCATATGGAGGAGCACCAGAATCAAATCAACTTGAAGAAACGGTGAATTATGTCAACAATTTCAACAGGCAGGGGAACAATCCATATTCCAACACCTACAACCCAGGGTGGAGGAATCATCCCAATTTTTCATGGAGCAACAATTCAGGTCAACAGCAAAAGAACTATCCACCACCTGGATTCCAGCAACAGAATAAAGGCCAGGAGCAGACAAATGAACCAGTGATGGCAGAGATGTTAGCTCAATTAAAAAGATATGAAGCTATGATTCAGAGCCAATCAGCTTCCATCAAAGCACTGGAGAATCAAATCGGACAACTGGCCAATGCTCAGAGTTACAGACCACCAGGTAATCTTCCTAGCAATACAGAACCAAATCCACGAACCGAGGAAAGGAGCAATGTCAAGCAATTACATTAAAGAGTGGTACTGAGATCAACAAAGATGTTGGAGTCAAAACAGCTGCTGAAGAAGTTCCAAAAGAAGCTAAACAACATATGGAGGAAAAAGAAGCAAAGGAAAAAGAAAAAGAACAGATCACTCCACCACCACCTTTTCCTCAGCGTCTTCAGAAAAACAAACTGGACAAACAGTTTGCTCGTTTCTTGGAGATTTTCAAAAAGCTGCACATAAACATACCATTTGCAGAAGCCTTGGAACAAATGCCCAGCTATGTAAAATTCATGAAAGATATTCTTTCACGAAAACGGAGATTGGGAGATTACGAGACAGTAGCTTTAACAGAAGAATGCAGCGCCATCATTCAGAGGAAGCTTCCCCCAAAATTGAAAGATCCTGGCAGTTTCACAGTTCCATGCTCAATTGGAGAACAATACATCGGTAAGGCTTTATGTGATTTAGGTGCCAGTGTTAATTTAATGCCTTTTTCTATTTACAGGAAACTACAAATTGGAGAAGCAATGCCTACCTCGGTATCTTTGCAACTTGCTGATCGAACACTAGCATTTCCAAGAGGAGTTGTTGAAAATGTGCTGGTCAAAGTTGACAAACTCATCCTTCCAGCAGACTTCATCATCCTTGACATGGAAGAAGACAAAGAAGTACCCATCATTCTTGGGAGACCATTTTTGGCTACAGGTAAAACTGTGATTGATGTGCAAAAAGGAGAATTAACCATGAAAGTGCAGGACCAAGAAGTGACATTTAATGTTTTCAAAGCTATGAAATTTCCGAGTGATGAAAAGGAAGAAGAAGAATGCTTCAGAGTTGATATTATTGATAGAATCATTCAGGATACTGAGCCAAATCCCACGGATACACTTGAAGCTTGCATCACCAATATAACTGATAGCGAGCTAGATGCTGAAATCATGGAATATATCAATTACCTTGACAAGCCATTCCGATTCAAAGTAATACCACCAGTCGAAAGCTTGGAATTGCCAAAGAAAGATCGAGTCAAGCCTTCGATTGAAGAACCACCACAGCTGGAACTAAAGTTACTTCCAAGCCATCTCAGGTATGCATTTCTTGGTAACTCTTCTGAATTACCTGTTATTATTTCTTCTTCACTAACATTGGAGCAGGAAGAAAAATTGCTGAGAGTGTTACGAGAACACAAAAGAGCCATTGGCTGGACTATAGCAGACATTCGAGGCATTAGTCCATCATTTTGCATGCACAAGATCCTGATGAACGATGAGTACAAACCCACAGTGGAGCATCAACGGAGACTCAATCCAATCATGAAGGAAGTTGTGAAGAAAGAAATCATCAAATGGTTGGATGCTGGTATCATTTACCCCATCTCAGATAGCACTTGGGTAAGTCCTATGCAGTGTGTACCAAAGAAAGGAGGAATTACTGTGATCACCAATGAAAAGAACGAGTTGATCCCAACAAGAACAGTGACTGGTTGGAGAGTATGTATGGACTATAGGAAACTTAACAAAGCCACAAGGAAGGACCATTTTCCACTACCATTTATTGACCAGATGTTAGACAGATTGGCAGGACATGAGTTCTATTGCTTTCTTGATGGATATTCAGGGTACAATCAGATTGCCATCGCACCAGAAGATCAGGAGAAAACTACATTTACATGTCCCTATGGTACTTTTGCTTTCCGCAGGATGCCATTTGGATTATGTAATGCCCCTGCCACTTTTCAGCGTTGCATGATGGCCATCTTCTCAGACATGCTGGAGCAGAGTATGGAGGTTTTATGGATGATTTTTCTGTGTTTGGAGATTCTTTTGACCATTGTTTGCAAAATTTGAAACAGGTATTACAAAGGTGCGAAGATACAAACCTGGTACTCAACTGGGAGAAATGTCACTTCATGGTGCAAGAAGGCATTGTTCTTGGACACCGGATCTCACAAAAAGGGATTGAGGTAGACAAAGCAAAGATCGAGACAATTGAGAAACTACCTCCACCAACATCTGTAAAAGGGATTCGAAGTTTTCTTGGACATGCAGGTTTTTACAGGAGATTTATCAAAGACTTTTCCAAATTGCCAAACCTCTTTGTAATCTTCTGGAAAAGGATGTGCCTTTTAACTTTACACAAAGAATGCCAGGAAGCTTTCAAGATTTAAAACAGAAACTGATTTCTGCCCCCATCATTGTAGCACCAGATTGGACCCTTCCATTCGAGGTAATGTGTGATGCTAGTGATTTTGCTGTAGGTGCAGTTTTGGGACAACGCAAAGCAAAGATTTTCCACACCATTTACTACTCCAGTAGAACTCTGAATGAAGCTCAACTCAACTACACAACCACTGAAAAGGAATTGCTTGCAGTTGTGTACGCTTTTGATAAATTTCGTTCTTATCTGTTGGGTCCCAAAGTGGTGGTCTACACAGATCATTCAGCAATCAAATATCTTATCACAAAGAAAGATGCCAAACCCAGATTGATTCGTTGGATTCTTCTTTTGCAAGAATTCGACGTGGAGATCAGAGACAGGAAAGGAACAGAGAATCAGGTGGCAGATCATCTATCAAGGCTCGAGAATGGAGAAACAGCTGACAAAGATCCATCAATTAAAGAAACTTTTCCTGATG
Organism: Zanthoxylum bungeanum; assembly: GCA_019454045.1. Classification (NCBI taxonomy): domain Eukaryota; kingdom Viridiplantae; phylum Streptophyta; class Magnoliopsida; order Sapindales; family Rutaceae; genus Zanthoxylum; species Zanthoxylum bungeanum. The sequence goes on from SKCR01009021.1 coordinate 28,405, forward strand.
AACAATTATTTTCCATAAATCAACAGGAAGTCCCTTGGTATGCTGACTATGTCAATTACATTGTGTCAGGTAAATGGCCGTTGGAATGGACAACTCAGCAACGGAAAAAGTTCTTCAAAGAAGTCAAGCACTATGTCTGGGATGAGCCGTACCTGTTCAAACGGTGTGCTGATCAATTATTGAGACGGTGTGTTCCACATAAGGAAGTCAACAGTGTTTTGCAACACTGTCATTCATCACCATATGGCGGACATTTCAGCGGAAACAAAACTGCAGCTAAAGTCCTACAATCAGGTTTGTTCTGGCCCACACTCTTTAAAGATGCTTATCTTTTTGCTTTTCAATGTGACAGGTGCCAGAGAACGGGGAATATTTCCAGGAGAAATGAAGGACCGTTGCAAAACATTCTGGAAGTGGAGATATTCGATGTATGGGGTATTGATTTCATGGGACCCTTTGTTCCATCATTTGGAAACTTGTACATCCTGGTTGCTGTAGACTATGTTTCCAAATGGGTCGAAGCAATTGCATTGCCATCCAATGATTCAAAAGTGGTGATCAAATTCCTGAAAAAGAACATTTTCACTAGATTTGGAACCCCTCGGGCAATTATCAGCGATGGTGGCTCACATTTCTGCAACAAATATTTCGATGCACTCCTATCCAAATACGGAGTTACTCACAAAATTGCCACAGCTTACCATCCACAGTCAAATGGACAGGTTGAGGTTTCAAACAGGGAGATCAAAAGAATCCTAGAAAGAACCGTTGGATCGACAAGGAGGGACTGGTCAACAAAACTAGATGATGCATTATGGGCCTACAGAACAGCTTACAAGACACCCATTGGTATGTCCCCATATCGATTGGTGTTTGGGAAAGCATGCCATCTGCCAGTTGAGCTTGAACACAAGGCGTACTGGGCACTAAAGAAGTTGAATCTTGACTCACAAGCTGCAGGAGAGAAAAGACTTCACCAACTCAACGAATTGGAGGAATTTCGCCTACAGGCTTATGACAATGCCAAATTATACAAGGAAAAGACCAAAAAATGGCATGACAAAAAAATAGTGCACAGACAGTTGGAACCAAGGCAGCAGGTGTTGTTATACAACTCAAGGCTGAAACTTTTTCCTGGAAAGTTGAAATCTAGGTGGTCCGGACCATTTGTGATTACTCAGGTTTTACCATATGGAGCTGTTGAGTTACTGGATCCCAAAACCAACAACACATTCAAAGTTAACAGTCAGCGTGTCAAGCACTACTGGGGAGAACCGTTGGAACGACAAAAAGAAAGTGTCACACTTTCAGATCCAGCATAAACATTCGAGAAGTCAAGTCTAGCTGACGACTCTTAAACTTAGCGCTCGGAGGGAGGCAACCCATGCAATTTTTGTATATATTGTGATTTGGTGTGATTTACTTTTGTGTGTTTAGTTTTTTTTTGCAGTTTAAGACATTTCAAGATGGAAGAAGCTCTCGCAAGTCTTCACAAGCAATTTCCTTCTCTTCCTCAAAAATCTCTGATGAAAGTTTACAAAGCTCGCTTGGAACGAATAAGACTACTAATGATCAAAGGTATTCCTACTGATATTTGTTGGGTAATCGAAGCACGTATCCGTCTAGCAGGTGAGTTTTCTGAGAATTGTAGTTCTTATTTACCTGGTTTTGGAAAAAGCACCTATGCAAAGAAACGAAGAGCTAAACAAATGGGTGTTTGTTACAAATGTGCACGATGGAATTGCAATACTCGTTGTCATTCTTTTGGAATGGTGTCTGTTAATCGCGAAGACAAAATTAAATTCATTAGGGATGGCTTGAGTAAGGAGTCTTTAGATGATATATCTTCGACTCTTGAGACGCATCCCAGTGGATATGTTCACATAGAATTTCGCAGATTACATACACAATTTCAAAACGAAAAGCAACAGTTAAGTCTTGGGAATCTGACTAAAAAAGACCCTGTTTGCCAATTTATAAGAAAATTGGATGGGAAGCTTGTCCCTGACGCATAGACGTCAATCAAAGCTGTTACTTTTCTTGTAAATATTATATCTTTTTGTTTTTTCCTAAATAATTGTTTTGTTTTGTTTTATTTTCCCCGACAGGATCCAGACCTTTTTGACTAATCACGATATTATTTCGCTACTAATCTTCCTCTGGAAGATACTTGTGCTATTTTATTTACCCTTTTCAGGTACTATAAATTCAGCCCGTCATTGCACTCTTGAAGGCATCCTGATTTGAAAAAGAAATACATTAAAAATGGAAGCCACTTCAAGAAGACAAGTTGAAAACATTTGTGTGTTTTGCGGTAGTACTGTTGGTACTAAACCACATACATAGAAGCAGCACAGGAATTGGGTCGAGTCTTAGCAGCAAGGAATATGAACCTAATATATGGCGGAGGAAATCTCGGACTTATGGGGATCGTCTCAAAGGCTGTACAGGAAGGAGGCAGTCATGTTTTGGGAATCGTCCCAAAACCCTTGGCAGAGGCAAATCTTATTGAACCAACAAACGGAGAAACTAATTGTGCCAGGTATGTCTGAACGACTGGTAGAAATGATTAACCGTTCTGATGCTTTTATTGCTTTGCCAGGTGGCTTGGGTACATTGGAGGAAATTTTTATAGTACTATCTTGGGCGAACCTGAACATACACCAGAAACCAATTGGGCTGTACAACGTTGATGGGTTTTACGATTTTCTTTGTGTGTTTCTTGATGATGCTCGGAGAAATGGGTTCGTGTCAAAGCCTATGAAAGAACTCCTCTTTACTGCCAGAACTGCTCCAGATCTAATAGACCAACTCATAGCCTATGAACCGAAAGTTGATCCTATCATTTCAAAGATAAAATGGTCCGAGGACGATCGTGGTAAGAGGCGTAGAATTAATCTGGATCTTAACCTTTAATTTCCTGTAGAATTTCAACTAATCAGGTACTATCTTCTAAACTCTTCTTCTACTTTTTAAGACATTGGGGACAATGTCTCATTTAGGTTTGGGGGTGAGGTATAGTTAATAGTACTTGTTTGTATTGTGTTTTTATTTCTAGTCCAAAATTTTTCGAAAAATACAAAAAAATTAAAAAAATTAATAAAAACAAAGGGCATATTTAAAGCTAGGTGATGGTTTGGTGTCTTCCTTCACTCACTACCTTTTATAAGGAAAAGCTGTGGAGGCACCTAGATAATCATTCACTTGTAGCGTGTTGTGACAGACTAGTTTGGAGGACTCGTTGTTTATTCCTGACAACAAGCGATAAGAGCCTAAGGGGCTAGGGTACTTAAGTGAGCCTCGCTCCACCTTCCCTCTGGGGAATCTACAACGGGAAGTCCATTCGACAGTTAATCACACACCATAAACTGAGCCTTTGATTAAACTTCTAAAAAACATGTAAATTATAGTTTTATGACTAGTAGAAATATGTGGTTGTTATGTTGACTAAAAAGATGAAATTGGTAAGAAATAGCTGTGTAAGGAATTTCCACTCCTGAGACGTATTTCAAACCTAATTCAAAACAAGTTAATTTTTGTTTATTCACTTTTGAATTATTAAATCTGTAAATTCTCCATAAAACTGACTAAAATGAATCTTCATATACTTAGTTAGCAGATATTATCAACATACATAGTAACATACGGACATGAGCTGTAATTGAAAAGTTTGTAATATTCCGTGCTCTAGTTTAATTGGAAGAAGCATCTATAAATAGTAATGGAATAAAAAAAAAAAAAAAAAAAAAAAAAAAAAAAACATCTGAGATCCGAGTTATTAAGTCTGTAAGGGTATTTTACCTAGTGCCCTAAAACCAACTGGTTGGGAGTCATTGGCCCAAAGCTTGTTACATGGATCAAAAAGATGATAGAAAATAATATATATATACTTATATCTGAAGTCTGAGTAATTAAGTCCTTAGGGGTGTCTTAACACCTGATGCCCTAAAGCCAACTGGTTTGGGAGTCACCGACCCAAAGCTCGCTACATAGACGGAAGGTATTGTATATAAATAAAAAAAGAAAAAAAAAAAAAGAAAAAAAAAATCAGAAAACAGAAATTATTCCATTGCTACAAAAAGGTGAAATCTGATAGAACTTTAGGACAAAAATATTACTCTCTTATCAACTGCACTTATAACTGTTGTGGGCAAAAATGAGTTGTTTAATATTTTGTTGGCTGTGTATATGAAGAATGGTAAAAATAATCGGAGAATTTACTTATTTAGTAATTTAGAATGAAACAAAACATCTAGTAACTTGGATTAGAAATTTCACCTGATTAGTCACTAACATCTTTATTCTCTTTTCGCTTGTCTTTTTGCTTTTGTGTGCATTAGTTTCACTACCTTTTTACTTTTATAAAATGTTTGTGGGTATCATTGCTGTAAACCTTCACGAGACTACAACTCGTCCACTAGGGACACCTAGGGGTTTAAAGGCTTGTTGCATACGCTAAATGCAACCGTGATCCCTACGAAAGTGGCTTAGTGAAATTTTATTATGTTATTTTATTCTGTATTTTGCTCGAGGACTAGCAAAATGTTAGGTTTGGGGGTGTGATGAGTGGTATTTCTATCACTATTTCCCACTCATTTAACTTAATATTTTGTATAGTTTCTTGAGTTTTGTGAATATTTTGATGTGTTTTGTGTTATTTTGTAGATAAATAAAGTTTCAGGACATTCTGGAGGTGTTTTGGGGCAAATTGGACAAAGTTGGACAAAAAGGGCAAAATCGTCATTTCAGCGTCGCGCCGCCCAGACCTTCAGCGTCGCGACGCCCAGCGTGCGCCGAATCTGCTAACATGCGCCGGGTCCACAAATCAGAATCTGAGAAAAGTTGACTTTGCTAACGTGCGCCGTACCACGTGTCACCATCACAACGGAGATGCTAAAATGCGCCGTGCCACGTGTCGAAATCTCATTGCTTGGACGGCCACCGCCCCACGTGTCATCCTACGTGTCGCCACATCATCGTCCAAATCAGCAGCCACGTCAGCAAGTCAACCGAGTCAACATGCCACGTCACCATCAGCCAATCACAGCGCGCCACGTGGCAACCTCTCATTCGTCTGACGGCCACCGCCCCACGTGTCGCCACGTCGCCTTCCACATCATCAAGTGACGTAAGCAATGACGTCATGAACAGTTGACACGTCACAGTGACGCAAGCAATGACGTCATGAACAGTGCCACGTCATCGGATAAGATTCTGAGCCGACCAACCAGCGCGTGACACGTGTCTTACTGTAGCCAGCGTCGCGACGCTAGTGCAATTTGGGCGTCGCGACGCTGGAGCCTTATCCGAGCCTATAAATAGAGATCGAATTTTCATAATTCAGTGTACCATTTTCTCTCACTTCTTAGTTCTAAATTGAGAGTTTCTCTCTCTAGTTCTTTAAATTCAAGTTTTGTAATTACTTTTTAATAGTAATAATAATTTACTTTCTTTATTTTACAGTTTATACTACTCATAATGAGGAGGTAACGTCCCTTTGTTAGGGTAAAAGGTAATTCTTTTACTTTTACTTCTTAGATTATTCTCCCATAATTATAATATATTCAAGTTTTAAATTGACTTAATCAAGATACCGCCAGATTGGTCGGTGGGTAATAAAAGTCATATTCCGCCTTTATGGCTGGTTGTTTTCATATTCCGCCTTTATGGCTGGTTATTTTCACTCCGCCTATATGGCTGGTTATATTAATGATTCCGCCTTTATGGCTGGTTGTTTTCATATTCCGCCTTTATGGCTGGTTGTTTTAACTGATTAAATCAATATACCGCCTATATGGCTGGTTAATAATATTTTGCAAAGCTTATATTATATTATGGGAGAAATCTAATCAGTATTAGTAGAAGTAATTCCTTTTATCTTAGCAATTTTATTTTATTTCACTTTCAGCATTTATTTTACCGCATTCACTTTATGCAATTTTATTATAACTCTTTTAAAAGTTTTAAGCCCTAGTTATGTGTCATAACTAAGTTAGTATCTAGGGTTGTGATAAAATTCAATATCACGGGTTTATAAGGGTTAGATTATAATTTGGGTAATATAAAGAAATATTTATTGAGTCTTAATCTTAATGCTCTTTAATTAACTGGCCATTAATTAAATTGATTAGGTAAACTTAAAATGAACTAGACATAGGATTTTAAGTTTAAAACCTTAGACTCAATAGCCCACGATCTTCCTTAAGGATAGATAACCCTTTTAATAGATTTCCTTACAGGATAGGAATATACCTGTCGGGCGAGGGTAGCCATAATTGGAATTTAATCTTAATGAATCTAGGTAATTTGGTTGACATAGACATATGGTTCAATTGGATTATACTAGGTATTTGTAATTGACCATCGGAAGAGGCTTTTACATAAATTAGTGTTCCAGGTTAATAAATCAATATTTTACCCAACTATAAGATAACTACTTCATCTTTAAATAATATTGGAATAAATCACAACCCTAGATAGTTTTTAATATTGAATTTTCTTAAAATCTACCTTTAAACAATTTCATTTACTTGTCTTTAAATTTAGAATCGTCGCTATTTCAAATCAAATTAAACAAACTGTTAGATACTAGTAATCATTTAACCTCATTAAATTAATAACTTAGGTATTAAGTCCTCGTGGGATCGATACTTTTTATACTACTTGAACGATACGTACGCTTGCGTTATACGTGTGTGTTTACGCCGGTCAGTGCTCAACGAGTAATACTTCATTAGGACTCTCAAGTTTCAGACATATGCGTCATATAAGGCCTAGCTAAATAGTACGCAATTCGGACCACCTCTGAATTTGCGAAGACACAAACGACCTTTCTGAACTTACAAGGCGAGGTCATCACATATTTTAACAATCTCGCCATCGTAGTCTATCTGGTTGTGCGTAGGAAACATAGAATACACCGTACAATTTCCAGAGCACACATCTCCATGTCGACATGTCCACGATTCTGTACAACTGATACATCCCCCCTAGGTGATCGGCATTGTCCCAAAGTCTTTTTAAGAATCGTGACTTTACTCACATGGATACTAAAACCCTTACGGTACCATACGGCCGACGGATCGTTATCTTGCTTCGCACTGTGATTACTGAGGCATCGGGCCACACCCAACGAACATCTAGAGTCCATACCAGGAAAGGTTTCTGACTACATGGCAATCAAAGTGTGGAGGGTCTCACACAAAAATCAATGTTGTCCTATAGTCAAAGGATTACATATGCTACTTGACTCGAGGATATTTCCTATTGACGGTGGTGTGTACTTCCAACTATTAGGAATCGCATGTGAGTCATTCAGTATTCGCTTCAACGAATACCTACATGTCTATAACGAGTTTCCAAAACTCATGGTAACATCGGGTAAAACATTGGAACTCCAATTCTAATATACGACATGTGCTAGTCTTCTAGGTTATAGGAATTCGAACCGTATTCCAAAACCAACGACTATGAATATTTACATTAAGAGTAGTTTACACCTATGTCAAGACTATCTAAGGTCGATGTCATTCTTAGCATATATAGACATCAATTAATACACATAATGACAATACCATTACTGAGGTGTGAAAGAAAAATGTAGTATTTGTATTAATAAATAATAAAATATACATTCGGATTGGCCTCCAAGCACCAACTTCATCAACAACAACCAGTGGATACAAAAGAAGAAGCCACTATACCTATTTAGGTGTTGCGTCTGGCTGAAGACGTTAACCTAGCGCTAGCGGGGGGCAACCCTTGTATTTATTTTAATTATTATTTATTTATTTTTATTTTTATTGTGTGCTAATTGTTTTTATTATCATGTTTTCATGTTATTTATGCAGGTAGCACGAGACACACAAAGCCCGCACAAACCAAATTCTGACCAGCAGAGCCTGATCAACTCAATGCACGATAGTATGTTTTCTTATTTTGATTCTTTATGTTTTTCTTTACATTGAGGACAATGCAAGTTTTAAGTTTGGGGGTGTGTTCATGTAGTGACAGTACATGTTTTCTATATAAAAAAATATGTATATATTTGTTTTTTGTTTTAATCCTTAATAGTAAAGCATAAATCTAATGATGAATTTTGTTTGCTTAAATGAAATCTTAGAAACGATAAGTCCCAATTGATTTTTATCTGATGCCTTGAGTATGTGATCTAGGTTAGAATCGTAAGCGCTTAATAATAGGTTTTCAGCAGTAAAACCTAGGTAGTTGGCAAAGTGACTAGTTGAAAAAATGTGTTAATGATGAATGATTGTTGTTGTTTAGATTTTTATTTAGAATTGCTAGTATTATGATGTACGGTATGATAAGAAAAAGAAACCACCTATAACCGATAAGCGTGAAGCTACCAATGGGCGAGTGTTAGGACCACCATGATGAGAAATGCTACCTTAAAAAGTAGGTGTGTTGGAAAAAAAATGAAAAACAAAAAGGAAAAAAGATGAAAAATCGTAACATATTGGGCAAAGAAAGGTAAATGCATAATACTTTTGAGATATCTAGGTTGGTTTGACCCATCGAATCTCAATTTTCGAGACGAAATCATTGAGTTGCTTACTTAGGAGTCGAGCTGTGAATGAACCTTTACACAACACACAGTGAGTCGGGCTTAGAGGATTTATTCAAGAACTTGGATTTGAGTCGTAATTGCGTACTTTGAATGTTCTATGATTTCATTAATAAGCATTCTTTGAGGACAAAAATATGCATAACTATCGGGACAATTGTCTTTGTTTTTATTTTTTTTGCATGATTGTGTGTGAATGACATTGTGAGTGTCGCCGTTGTAAGCCTTCACGAGACATAACTCGTCCACTAGGGCCGCTTAGGGGTAAAATAACTAACTCGTCCACTATAGCCGCCTATGGGTTTAAATGGCTTGTTGCATACGCTAAATGCAATCGTGATCCATACGAAAGTGGCCTAGTTAATTTAGTTACTTTTATTTGTTTATTTGTATTTAGTTTTTATTTTTTCTTTTACTCGGGACTAGCAAAATCTTAAGTTTTGGGGTGTTTGATAAATGTGGTTTATACCAATTTATTCATGCATTCTTAGCGTTCTATTTTGTTTACGTTTCGTGTCATTTAATGTCTTTGGTAGTTTTATTTTATGTTTTATTAGTAGGAAGCATTGGAACATGGATCTTGGGGTATTTGTACATGTTTTGGGACCTTACGATGCATCGAAACACACGAGAAGAGCGGAAAGCGCAGAAACGAGACACCAGAAAATTGTCTGGCATCTTGGCGCACTCTTTAGGAGCCGCGA
>SKCR01009022.1:0-45285 GCA_019454045.1 Zanthoxylum bungeanum
TATTATTTTGCTGAATTTTATTCCAACTACTAAAACAGTAAAATGATTTATTATAGTGGGATTAGTGCCGTGCCTGTCGCGATAGAATTCGGGTAAATTCTACTCAGCCAAAATAACAGTCATTAAAACATAAAATTTATAAAAATGATATACTCACACACATTTTTACTTAAAGTTTTACAAACTCTCTCACTATAGTTACAATGATCTACAGTAAATCACTGTAACTACAGTGAGAGAGTTGGTAAAATTTTAAATAAAAGTGTGTGTGAGTGTATCATTACTTTAAAACTTGAGAGAGCGTCTCGTATGCACGACATACCTGCAAAAATACAGTGTCCGGTGCGAACATGCATTTTCCCCCTTTTCTTATAGTTCGTTTATTTCCACGTAAAATAATTTGTATAAATAAAATATTTTTTAATAAAAAATATTTCTGAACAGAAAAGTGTTTTCTAATATTTGACTATCGTCTGAAATTTTTTTTTCCTAAAAACGTTTTCAAATATTTGACGCATCAAATTTTTTTTAAAAAAATATATTTTCTAGTGGTTAGAAGTAGGGATAGCAGAAATATTAGAGTTCGGCCTAGATTCGTATTGTCCTAGCAGACTCGGGTGCACATAAAATTTGGATTCAGGTTGTGAAATACCAAACCCGCATGGATCCAGACACGAATATTTTCAAAAGGTGGTCCAGCCCGAATCCGTATACACCTAAAAGACCTGGGTTTGTAAAAAAAAAATACATACCTATTAGCGAAATAATCCGCATAAACCCGAAAGACTTGACTTTGGAAATACTCCGGTCAAAAAAATTTTGAACCCGTGTAGGAAATATGGACCTGGATCCGTGCGAGTTCGAAATTCCGAATCTGGGTCCATAATTTTATTAATTTTAGACAAATTTAATTGAAAAAATTCAGATTTCTAAATCTGGTATAGATATATCTATGTTAACGCGAGTCCACATTCAAGGACCAAGTACATAATTTTATTAATATTATACATATATAATTGAAAATATTAAAAAAAAATTATTTATAGCTCCAATCCAGGCATACCAGGATACAGATCCACATGGGTCTGGATTTTACGGACACGGTCCAAAATTTTATTATTTTTATAAAATATAATTGAAAAGATATATTAAAATACCAGATTTCTGGATCTGGTCTGGGTATACCACAATCCGAATCCGAACGGGTCTGAGAACTAAGTTTAGAATTTTATTAATTTTATACAAATATAATTTAAAAAATTTTAAAAATCTAGATTTATGGTTCCGTATATTCTCATATCCATATCCACGCTGGTCCGAAATTTCAAAACCCAAGTCCCGAATTTTATTACAAATATAATTGAAAAAGAGATTAAAAATATCGGATTTCTAGATTTGGTCATAGTATATCTGAATCTGGATTTTTGAATCCGATCTGGGTACACTTTGATCCAGATCCATACGAGACTGAAATTTAATGACTTGAGTCCATAAATTGATACAATTATAATTGGAAAAGATAAAAAAAATTTATGAATCGCCAGATTCGGGTATTCCCGGATCAATTTCCACGTAGGTCCAGAATTTTGGGACCTGACCGAGTATACCTGCATTCAAGTTCAAATATGTTTTCCCGAATCTAGATACAGACCCGAATCTATGAAAACACATCCGACCTGGATCCATGCAGATCTAGGTCCAACTCCGAATTTTACTATTCGTTGAAGTGAGTTATGGAAATTTTGGGCAGAATGAAAAAATTTCGTAAAATGACTTACACATTGTTATTTTATAAGTCATTTTTTGGAAAAAAAAAATATTTTACTTTTTCATTACACGGAAAACCATTTACATTGATCTAGTTTCCATACATATCCCAAAAGTTTTTTGGAAATCATTTTTTGGTTTAATGCATGTAAGATTTTTGATCGTACACCAACCTTTGATTATACACCAACCTTATATTATTCTATAACTCTCAATATTTTCTAAGAAGTTATGTTTCATTATGTATCTATTGATTATCTATTTAATTTACTTTATATTTTTTTTTTAATCTAAAAGGAGGGCTCACTTTCTCATTTGCACACACTTGATAATATAATTTCTTTCTCACTTTCTCACTTATAAAAGTTTACATATCATTTCTAGTTGCTTGGCAAAATCTTGTAGCTTACTTGAATTTTCAATATGATGAGTGTTTGCTTCTTCCTAGTATTTTTAGATAGTAATTGAAGCTTGTATTCTTGAGAATTCCAATTCATCCATCAGATAATCTTTAATTCTTTTCTATATTAATTACTTGTGAAGTACTTTTTTATGCCAAAAATAAATGGTTGTCACCGATTACATAATTATTCTAGTATTTGAAGCTAATTCCACATTATTTCAATATTTTTGGCTTTGTTGGAAGATGTTTTGATGAAAAATTGCCACTCATTTAGTGCGGTATTATGGGAACATCAGTTTGTATAGTTTAGTTTGTATAGTTTGTATGTATATTTTTAAAATTATCAAAATATTTATCAAATGGGACGAATTTTTGAATTTTATCTTAATTTTATATAATAATGTTATTATTATTACTTTTATTTTTTATGGTCTTCATATTCATATTTGTTATCGAGAGTCAACAGTTATTCATTATCTTCCGATTTCATATTCCAATAAATTAGGAATTTAAGTAAGAAAATTAAATTATTTATTAATGAAATTAAAATCCATTTAAAGTATAATTTATTCAAAATGACCCGAACTAATTATATATAATAACTAAGAAATTCATAAATCCAATGGAAAAAAGCATTTGGATGGGAAAATGAATAAACTCCCATTGTTTGACAAAATTAATAAAAATTCTCTTGATATTTAAAAACTAAACAAAAATCCTCATATTTTCCAAAAATACTCTCAGTAAAACTAGGCATGGAAGACAATCATGACATCCCATCCCGATCGAGTCTCGTCTCGTCTCGACCATCCATCCCGTCCCATCCCTATTACTATTCGGGGATGAAGGATCATGACCAATATTTTGAATTGGGACGAAAAAATATCCTGAATCTCGAACCAAATGGTATAAGATTCAAAATCCCGATCGGGATTCCAGATTTTTTAGGTTAAAATTTGGTATTCGAGTTTAAAAATCATCCAAATTCTTATATGATTTTTTTTGGGGACGATATATCGACCCAAATCCCAATTGAAATTTTCATTCGGGAAGAAAAAGCATACCGAATCCCAGACTAAATGGGATGAGAATTCGATCGGGATTCGGAATTTGAAATTTTCAACCAATCCTATTATCATGGGTTTTTATAACAATTGAGGATTTTGTTTATTTCTTAAACATCATGAAAGTTTCCATTAATTTTGTCAAATGAGGGTTATGCTCATTTTCCACTGTGGATGGTGTAGAACCGTAACTTCAAAATTAATGCATATAGATGAAAATTGATGGATTCAATTGAACAATCAGAATTGGCAAGTGGAATTTGGACCACAAAAGCAATTCCATGTGTTTTTAACCCAGGTCGAATTACTGACATTCCTGGGGACTAGACCTGGCCGCCGGTTCGGAAACCGAACGAACCGGCCGGTTCCACAAGTGTGGAACCAGAACCGAACCAGTTAATTCCGGTTCGGTTCCGGTTCCACACTAAAGTGGAACCGGAACCGTAAACGAACCGGTCGGTTCCGGTTCGGTTTACGGTTCCCCTTCCGTTTTTTTTTTTTTTTTTTTAAATAATAAATTTCAAAAAATAGAAAAATTTATAACGTAATGTTTTTTAATATATCACATCTTTTTAAAAATCTTTTTGTATAAAATTCTTTTAACATATATAATCTTTTTTTATAGCCAACTCTTGGCTAGTGTTTTCTTATATAGCGATGTGGGATATTTGTTACTTTGTATTGTGTCCACATCGCTTATATAAAGAAGTGTTGATGGTGTTTTCAGGCACTACGGCATTTAAGACAGCACAACAAGGACGAAAGGGTAAATTTCTTTCCTGGTTGACATCATGAAGAAGACCGACCACATCATGAAGAGACCGACACATCATGAAGAGACCGACCTCATACGAAAGGACCGACCACTATGGTCTGGGTGACCGAGCACTATAGATGTCGGCAGGAACACTCTCAGCATAAAAGATTGTCATGGCCGACCTCATTAAGACCGACCAGACGACGGGAAGTGTCCAAGACAACAGCGCCCCATTCTTATGGATAAGATAAGAGAAATGTCCTACTCTCGCAAGGAGAAGGAATCAGAATCCAAAAGGGAATACGAAAGGAGAAGGCAGCACCGGATCAGGAAACCCTACAAGAAGAGAAGATTGAGTCCAATAGGATTTCTTATATAAATAGGAATCTGATTTCTGTATTATTATAAATAGAAGGGTAGAGCATGTGTAAAAGGCATCTGAAAACCATCACAAGAGTGAGAGATTAGTATCATAGAGCTCTGATTTGTAAAAGAAAAAGAGGAGACCTGAGGAGTGAATTGAGTAATAAAAAGTACCATCCTGTTCTTGCCCGTGGACGTAGGTCGGATCCCAAAATCCGCCGAACCACGTTAAATCACCTTGTCTGATTGGCGTATTTTCTTGTTTTCCGCTAAATTTGCCTTTGGTCCCCCATAACCAAACAAATTCACAGTTGGAGGAGGATTCTCTCGGAGTGATATTCCAATATTACCCTGAGACCAAAATCCACCGTCAACAGTTGGCGCCGTCTGTGGGGAACTTCACAAAAAGCAGTTCACGTGAGAAGACAAATGGCGGAGGACGGAAATCACCAACCAGGAGGCCCGGCAATAGACTGGATGAAAAGAATGGAAGATGGCATGAGGTCTATGATGGATCGACTGGAAAGAATGGAAGGAGCAAACAACGAGGAAACTGAAACCGAGGCCGGACAGAAGAGGAAAGAGAAGGAGAGAGGGAAAAGAGTAAAGAGTAGTAGACGTAAGCGAAGACGAGGGCCCAGGAAGAGAGGCCCCTATGGGATAAGATCTGGGTGGTAGGGAGATCAGAAGACACATGGGAAGAAGAAGAGGAGGAACAATCACCCGACCCCTCCTCCGACAGTTTTTACAACTCCAAAAGGGAGGATAGAAAGTATAACGAGGACGTACAGGAGACCTCTGAGTTTAAAGAACGCCACGCCCGGGGCGACAGGCGAACAGAAGAACACAGAAGGCGGCGCGGGGGCAAAACCCATGAAATAAAATCTTGGTTGAGAAAAGAGATGACAAAATGGGGAGAAAGCCTCAAGATCGGGGCGGGAGACACCCGAGGCGAGGAAGAGGGGTCTCCCCTTACGGAAAGAATAAGAACAGCGCAGTTTCCAAAGCGATTTAACATGCCGACCATGGCACCATACAAAGGCCACTCCGACCCAAAATCCCACATTGAAAACTTTATCCTCCTAATGGAAGTACAGGGGGTAATGGGCGACGCCATATGCAAAGTATTTCCCTTAACTTTAGGGGGACCTGCCATCCTATGGTATAGAAGTCTGGCCCCGAGGAGCATTCAGAGCTTCTCCCAACTTAAGAAGTCGTTCATCCGGCATTTCAAAGGAGCCTGCACCCCTAAAAAAACAATAGGGGAACTAAGACTCATGAAACAAGGAGACGACGAAACACTGAAAAGCTTCATTGAAAGGTATCATGACACTGTACTCGAGGTCGGAGGCTACGAATCCCAGGAAGCCCTGGAAAGTCTGAAAGGGGCCCTAAGGGTCGGGAAACTATGGACCCACCTGAGGATCCACGAAACACCAGACTACGCTACTGCACTGGAGGTGGCCAGGAAGTACGTCCTACTAGAAGGAGAGGAGAAAGTATCCCGGAGAGGGACAACCGCCAGAGAAAGGGTAACCAGGAGAGAAGACCACCGGCGACCAGAGAGAGAATTCCGGAAGTTCAATCCAAGACCCAGAGAGTTCAAACCAATGGCACAAAAGGATCAAAGCAAAGGACCCGCAACTCAAGTAAACCATGTGGTCCGAGAGGAAGCGTATATTCCCCTAAGCAAGCCGCCAGGAGAAATCATCATGGAGATACGGGAAAAAGGCCTCTTAATAGAGCCCGACCTCAGAAGATTTCCCCCAGACAGAAAAAACAAAAGATCCTACTGCCTGCACCACAATCTAAAAGGGCACACAACCGATGAATGCAAGGACCTGCGAGAACAAATGGAGGACCTGGCCCGGAACGGGTACCTGAACAATTACATCGACCACAATATCATGGCCGCCAGACAAAGGGCAAGGAATCGAGAGGTGAACGTCATCGCAGGAGGGGCAACGCTGGCCGGGGACTCTAACCGGTCGAGGAAGAATTATAGCCGAGCACGGGGAACAGAGGTGCTGAAAACAGAAAAAATCCCAAACCCCCGAGGAAGTCGGTCGACACCCGTCATGTTCACCGATGAAGACGCTCAGGGGGTAAGTTTCCCCCATGACGACGCACTAATAATCAAAGCAACAATCGGCGGCACAGAAGTGGACAGAATCCTGGTGGACCCGGGGAGCGGAGCGCAGTAGACATAATTTCCAAAGAAACTTTGGAAAGCCTGGGGGTAGAATGCACAGCTCTAACCAAAGACATCACCCCCCTGTACGGTTTCGGGGGATCAACGGTCGTCCCGCTGGGAAGAATTCAACTAGCTATGACAATCGGGGCCACCCCCAAAACCCGAACAATCATGATAAACTTCACTGTAGTAGACTGCATGAGCAGTTATCAAGTCATTGTCGGCCGCCCCTTCATGATGAGAACCAAGGCTGCAATGTCCTGTTATTACTTGAAATTGAAGTTCCCCACGCAGGAAGGGATCGGGATCATATGCGGGAGCCAGAAGGTAGCCCGCAGCTGTTTTGCCACTTACTCGCGAGAGACCCTCTGCGTGGAAAGAGGCACCAAGAAGAGACAGAGGGACGAGGACGACGAGAATACGAAGGAAAACCTTGCTCCTCGGCCCGATAGAGCTGCACGGCTCGGAGCAGCCGAAGAATTAGAAGAAGTAAAACTATTCGGGCCAAAGAAAAGCATAAAAATAGGGGGAAGTCTAGACGAGGCCCTAAGAAAAAAACTTGTTGGAATGTCTGCAAGAGTACCCCGACGTTTTTGCATGGGGACACGAGGACATGCCCGGAATCGACCCAAAATTCGTAAGCCATCGCTTAGCAGTGAACCCATTACACAAACCAGTAAAACAGAAGAGGAGAATATTCAACCAGGAGCGGTGCGGAGCAGTAGCGACCGAGGTGGAAAAATTGCTGAAAGCCGGTTTCATCCGGGAAGTAAAATACCCAGAGTGGGTGTCCAACGTAGTACTGGTGAAAAAGTCTAACGGAAAGTGGAGAATGTGCGTAGATTTCACCGACCTCAACAAAGCATGTCCAAAAGACAGCTTTCCCCTCCCAAATATAGACCAACTGGTAGATACAACAGCCTGCCAAGGGCTACTAAGCTTCATGGACGCCTTCTCAGGATACAATCAAGTCAGGATGCACCCTGCGGATGAGGAGAAGACCACCTTTATTACTGACCAAGGACTATACTGCTATAAAGTAATGCCTTTCGGATTGAAAAATGCAGGGGCAACTTTCCAGAGACTAGTGAACAGAGTCTTCAAACCGCTCATCGGCACGACCATGCTGGTATATGTCGACGACATGATAACAATGTCCGAGGAACCAAGAGACCATGTAGCCGACCTGAAGAAAACTTTCGAACTCCTGAGGAAACACAGTTTAAAGCTCAATCCAGAGAAGTGTGCATTCGGGGTAGCCTCGGGAAAGTTCCTGGGCTACATGGTAAGTTCACGAGGCATTGAAGCAAACCCGCAAAAAATACAGGCCGTGCTGGACCTGAAGTCTCCCCGAACAGTTAAGGAAGTGCAAAGCCTTACAGGAAGAATCGCCGCACTCAACCGGTTCATCTCACGAGCAACCGACAAGTGCCATCATTTCTTCAAAGTCATCAAGAAAGCTCAAAAAGGGGTCGACTGGACACCCGAGTGCGAAGAAGCCTTCCAGCACCTAAAACGATACCTGGCACAGCCCCCTCTCCTGGCCAAACCCCTCCCAGGGGAGACACTGTATCTATACCTGGCCGTCTCAAAGCACGCAGTAAGCTCGGCACTGGTACAAGAGACCGACCACGTCCAGAAACCAGTTTACTACGTCAGTAAAGCCCTGCTGGACGCAGAGAAACTCGATACCCCACACACGAACTCGTCGCCCTATCCCTGGTCACCACAGCTCGGAAGTTACGACCCTACTTTCAAGCCCATCCGATCAAAGTATACACGGATTTTCCCCTGAGACAAATCTTGCAGAAACCGGAGGCCTCAGGGAGACTGATGAAGTGGTCAGTAGAAATAAGCGAGCACGACATCTCCTACCTCCCAAGAACAGCAATAAAAGGGCAAGCCTTAGCAGACTTCATAGCAGAGCTCACAGAACCGCAGGTCTTGGCCGTAGAAGAAGACAGGTGGAAAATGTCTGTAGACGGGTCCGCAAGCTCGCACGGATACGGAGCAGGGGTAGCACTAAAAAGTGAGAAGGAGAGAAGAAGAAATACTGCTCGCCCTCAAATTCGCCTTCAAAACTACAAACAATGAAGCAGAGTACGAGGCGATACTGGCCGGACTAAGGCTGTGTACGGTAGTAGGAGTCCGCAATGTAGTGATCAGGAGTGACTCTCAGCTAGCAATACAGCAGCTGAAAGGAGATTTTCAAGCCAGAGAACCAGCCATGGTAGCTTACTTGGCCGAAGTAAAGAAGTGGGTGGAGAAAGTGGGAAACGTACTCTTCGAACAGGTCGGACGAGAAGACAACTGCGAAGCAGATTCCCTGGCCAGACTTGCCTCTTCAATGAAGACAGAAAACCCCAGGGTAATCCCTCTTATATACCTCCAAGAAAGAAGCATAGGGGAGACCGAGGTGGATGTACTAGAAGAAGAAGACAAAAATTCATGGATGCAACCGATCAGGAGGTACCTGGAAACAGGAGAAACCCCCAAAGATAAAAAGGAGGCCAGGAAGCTGAAGTTCAAGAGCACCAAGTTTTCCCTAATTGGGGGAATACTCTACCGGAGAGGATACACCGTACCCCTCCTAAGATGCTTAGCACCAGAAGAAGCAGACTACGTGCTCAGGGAGATTCACGCAGGCATCTGCGGAAGCCACGCCGGGGGAGATCAATCGCCTTCAAAGCCTTGAGGCAAGGATTTTACTGGCCAACCATGCACGAGGATGGCGTGGAGTGAAGATAGCACGGAAATGCGAGGGATGCCAAAAGAATGCCAACCTCCACCATCAGCCGGCAGAACAGCTGACCACCATATCCAGCCCCTGGCCCTTCGCACAGTGGGGGCTAGACATTATAGGGCCGATGCCGAAAGGACGAGGTCAGGCGAAATATGCAATCGTGGCCATAGACTACTTTACCAAATGGGTAGAAGCAGAACCATTGTCCACCATCTCAGAAAAGAAGGCCACGGAGTTCCTAAAGAGAAATATAATTTGCCGGTTCGGAATCCCCCAGGCAATCATCACCGACAACGGAAAGCAATTCGACAGCAGGGGATTCAGAAAACTTTGTGAAGACCTCCAGATAACCCTAAAATTCGCCTCGCCGGCCCATCCCAAGTCAAACGGGCAGGTTGAAGCCACCAATAAAACCATCAAGTCAAACCTGAAAGCTCGGCTCGGATCAAGCAAAAGCCTATGGGTCGAGGAGCTACCAGAGGTACTGTGGGCACACCGAACGACCTTCAAGGACTCAACAGGAGAGACACCCTTCTCCCTATCATACGGATGTGAGGCCGTCATCCCGGCAGAGATCGGAATATCAACCCACCGGGTCCGTCACTTTGAAAACGAACGGAACGAAGAACTTATCAAAAATCACCTCGACCTGATCGAAGAAAGAAGAGAGCGGTCCGCAGTAGTAAAAGCAGCCATCTACCAACAGAGAATGGCCCGATTCTACAATAAGAGAGTTCGGACCCGCTCCTTCCGGCCAGGCGATCTAGTGCTAAGAAAAGTGACTCTAAACACCCGACGACCTGAAGAAGGTTCGTTAGGTGCCAAGTGGGAGGGACCTTACAAGATCACTGAGATAGTAAGACCAGGAGCCTACATCCTGGAGGATCCGGACGGCAGAGATGAAGAAGAAACCATGGAACGTCGAGATGTTAAGAAAGTACTTCCCATGAAGATCAACTTTCACTCCTTCTATTTTTCTTTTTTGCAGAAACCGGACAAAACACCGAACCAGAACAACTATTGTAAAAAGGGGCGGTCCACCCCCGAACATGAATAAAAATTCCTTTTTTGACGAAAACCTTTAAATTCGAAAAAACGACGGATCAGGGCCGGATTTCGTTCCGCTGAAGCCGCTTGTTTACTTAGCTCGGGGTCGGGCGATGTCCCACCGAGTCTGTCTTTGGACTGGGGACGTAACATTCCCCCAGGGCCAAGTGATTCTAACAGCTCGGGGTCGGGCGATGTCCCACCGAGTCTGTCTTTGGACTGGGGACGTAACATTCCCCCGGGCCAAGTGATTCTGACAGCTCGGGGTCGGGCGATGTCCCACCGAGTCTGTCTTTGGACTGGGGACGTAACATTCCCCCAGGGCCAAGTGATTCTAACAGCTCGGGGTCGGGCGATGTCCCACCGAGTCTGTCTTTGGACTGGGGACGTAACATTCCCCCAGGGCCAAGTGATTCTAACAGCTCGGGGTCGGGCGATGTCCCACCGAGTCTGTCTTTGGACTGGGGACGTAACATTCCCCCAGGGCCAAGTGATTCTAACAGCTCGGGGTCGGGCGATGTCCCACCGAGTCTGTCTTTGGACTGGGGACGTAACATTCCCCCAGGGCCAAGTGATTCTAACAGCTCGGGGTCGGGCGATGTCCCACCGAGTCTGTCTTTGGACTGGGGACGTAACATTCCCCCAGGGCCAAGTGATTCAAACAGCTCGGGGTCGGGCGATGTCCCACCGAGTCTGTCTTTGGACTGGGGACGTAACATTCCCCCAGGGCCAAGTGATTCTAACAGCTCGGGGTCGGGCGATGTGTCCACCGAGTCTGTCTTTGGACTGGGGACGTAACATTCCCCCAGGGCCAAGTGATTCTGACAGCTCGGGGTCGGGCGATGTCCCACCGAGTCTGTCTTTGGACTGGGGACGTAACATTCCCCCAGGGCCAAGTGATTCTAACAGCTCGGGGTCGGGCGATGTCCCACCGAGTCTGTCTTGGACTGGGGACGTAACATTCCCCCAGGGCCAAGTGATTCTAACAGCTCGGGGTCGGGCGATGTCCCACCGAGTCTGTCTTTGGACTGGGGACGTAACATTCCCCCAGGACCAAGTGATTCTAACGGCTCGGGGTCGGGCGATGTCCCACCGAGTCAGCCGCTTCGGTCTGGGGAGGTAACATTCCCCCAGAACCCAAGTATGTCGCTAAGCTCGGGGTCGGGTTACGTCCCACCGAGTCAAACAGCTTCGGTCTGGGGAGGTAACATTCCCCCAGAACCCGAGTATCTCGCTCAACTCGGGGTCGGGCCACGTCCCACCGAGTCAGCCGCTTCGGTCTGGGGAGGTAACATTCCCCCAGAACCCAAGTATCTCGCTCAGCTCGGGGTCGGGTTACGTCCCACCGAGTCAGCCGCTTCAGTCTGGGGAGAGGACATTCCCCCAGAACCCGAGTATCTCGCTCAGCTTGGAGTCGAGATACGCCCCACCAAGTCAGCTCTCCGGACCGGGGACATAACATCCCCCCGGGTCCAAATGCCTCGCTCTTCACAGGGTCAATCCAGACCCCTCTAACTCATGCTGACCCCTGATGGGCCTTAAAATTGCAATAATGGCAAGAAGCATAAAAGAAAAAAAAAAAGAGGAAAGAAATAAACGGACATAAATGCATAAATGTATATAAATACAAGTTGTAATATTATTACAGGAAAAAATTAAAATGTACATTGGGCCCCGGTAGGGTTACCCTTCCTCATTCATCCCGCACAGGGGCAAGAACTTCTTCCTCAGTTGGCTCAAATGGCGGAAGGAGCGGCTCGGCGTCAGGAGGAGGAGCTGCGACTTCGGCATCAGAAGGAGGAGCTGCGACTTCGGCGTCAGGAGGAGGGATCCCAAGGCAGTCCTCGTCCACAGCAGGAACCCCCGATCCTTCTTCAGGAGGAACCTCAGGAGCCAGAACGACCGAGATGGGGGCAGGATCCATCACCTCCTCAGGTGGGGGAGGGATCCACTTTTGAAACTCTTCCTCGGAAATGTCCCCCTTACAGTAACTGATGGCCGCATAGATAGGGTCCATATTCAGGCTCGGCAGCACCATCGGTATCATCTCGGCACAGTCACCAACTCCCTCGAGACGGATGGCCTCCTTCTCGGCCTCGAGATCAGCTTCTCTCTTTTCCAGCTCGGCCTCTCTCTCCTCGAGATCAACCTCCCTCTCCTCAAGCTCGGTTTTCTTCCTCTCAAGACTATCTCGGGCCCGTGCAACCTCCTCGTCTTTGTTCTTCAAATTGGCCTCAGCACTGGCCACTTTCCCCTTCAGAACGCCAATCTCGGATTGGGCAACCTTCAGATCCTCCCTGGCATTATCAGCAAGTTTCCTTTCAACCAGCAGCTGCTTTAAGGGCCTTGTTCATTTTGAAATTCTCAACAGCGGCCGCCTCGAGATTCTTGATCACCTCCTCCCGGTCAGCCAGCTTTGCCTCCACTTCGGAAAGGCAACTTTGAAGCCTCTGGGCCTGACCGCCCTCGGATAGCAGAGTCAGAAGAAGACCCTTATTCTTGGCCATAAGGTAGTTGGCCTGCACACAAAAAGGGAGGAAGGAGTCAAATACAACAAAAGAGAGAACCAAGATCCAAAAAACCGAGAAGGGGAGTAAAAATACCTTCGCCATCTGAGAACTCATCTCAGCCACAACACCCTCAGGAGATACATCCTCGTACCTCGAGACCTCCCCCGGGGGAATCACCTCGGCCAATTCATTAAAAGCCGGCACTAAGTGAGAGGTAGCCTCCCGGATGCTTTCTCCCAAGTCATCCACCCCGAGAACCACAGGGCCCTTCCGCTTCCTGGAGGAACTTTCAGAGGACTTCTTCCCCCTGCGAGTGTCCTTCCTCTTGACTGGAGCAGCTTCCTCGTCCCTCCCTCCTGGGCCAACTCGGTCTCCTCGGTCCCAAACTGACGCCTCCTCTTCCTAAGAGGTTTCGGCGGGCTGGTAAGGTGAGCAGATCCTGATGATTGCACGCCAGAAGGTGAGGACAGCCCCCGAACACTCGTTTGGACTTGTCCAGGAGATATATTCTCAGCGAGACCGGACCGTGCCAGGGAAGTTTCAGCACGGCCGACCTTCTTCACGGTACCGGCCAACTTTTCAAGGAACTTTGGCCTCTTCGACATGCCTACAAGAAAAAAGGAAATCAGGAGCCGAGCACATAGCAAAGATATCAAACACGATGAAACAAACCGCAAAGAAGACAAAGACAAACAACAGGCATCTACCTATCCGACCCGAGGCATCCGTGGGGACAGCCCGAATAAGGCCAGACTCAACAAAAGCCGCGTCATTTACCAGCTCCTTCCAGAGGGCGGCATACCGACGAGCCCAATATACTCGCCGCCGGACCCGGCGGGAAACTTTGGGAGCATCCCTCCAACAGGCTAAAAAAGAGCACGAGAAAGAAGGTAAAGACCCAAACAGAAAAAAGGGGGGAAAGAAAAAAGCTAAAGAACAATCTCCTAACCTCCCGCCCTGAAGATATCTGGTACTAAGGTCTCCCCTTCATCCGACCTCAAGGTCCGCCCCCAATCCCCAGTGGCCCAGAACCAGAGATCTTTAAAATTCTTATTCGAATCAGGGAGTTTCTTAACGACATTGGACGAGCTGTCATAAGCTGAAAGGTAATACCATCCATGGTACGACCTGGGATTGGCTTTCAACCGATATAGCCTCTTCACCTCTTCAAAAGAAGGATCGCCAAGTCCTGCCCGATGCCAAACCACGTACAACCCGGCCAGAATCCTCCAACTGTTTAGACTCAGTTGGCAAGGGGCAAGCTCCATCTCGGCCAGCATCCAAGCGAAATAGCGTTGCATCGGCAGCCGCAGCCCACATTCAAAAAAGATAGGAAGAAGCGCCACCGAGCCCTCGTCAGGCTGACTAGCACGATCCATTGGACCGGGAACTTCTAGAGCAATATCTATCGGGATGCTGTATCGTTGCCGCAATAACGCCAGATCATCCTCGGTTATCTTAGAAGGACGGTTCATATCCAGAGCCGACGACCCAAGCTCTCCAGGCTCTGGATCCTTCCGAGGAACCCTCTGATGATAGGAGTCGTTTTCGACCTCAGAACTGGGGAGGTAGTAGGGTAGTATCAAGATCTTCTACACTGGGCGCTCCTGAGCCCGAAGAGAGCTCTTCAGCTGGGGGAGTTGAGATTTTGACAGGCCTTTCGGAGGAAGAATTACTGTCAGACATCCCTGACACCCAGAAAAACAGAGAAAGGGGGAGAATCAGTCTACGAGAAGCTACCCACGGCGCCCGTGCTAGAACTAGATTTGGAGTCTCTAAAGAAGTGCCCTAAAACAAGACCCAGCAAAAACCACAAATCTCTCCCTAAGCAAAATAAGCAGATAGAATCACAACACAGCAAAAGAAGGCAGATCGTTCAGAAGACTTACTTGATCTTCTCGGAAACAGGAAGTTACACACTGCGGTGATGCTCGTTCCTTAGGTGCTCGGCAACGAAGAAGGATGAAGACCGCGGCTTGAGCTTCGAGAACGCGGAGTTAAGTGGATCACAAAGAAAAGAAGCACACGATTGCCGGAAAAATGGGAACAGTGAAACCCTCGTTTTTCTTATAGTCATGACTGGGAGGCACATCACCGTCGGTTTTAGCGGGAACCCAGCGGATGTTTGACAAATGTCGAAAGTTAGAAAAAACCCTAATAACTGATTTGATGGGCATTTAAGAAGACATGATAGTTGTGAGAGACCGACCACATCATGAAGAGACCGACCTCATTACGAAAGGACCGACCACTATGGTCTGGGTGACCGAGCACTATAGATGTCGGCAGGAACACTCTCAGCATAAAAGATTGTCATGGCCGACCTCATTGAGACCGACCAGACGACGGGAAGTGTCCAAAACAACAGCGCCCCATTCTTATGGATAAGATAAGAGAAATGTCCTACTCTCGCAAGGAGAAGGAATCAGAATCCAAAAGGGAATACGAAAGGAGAAGGCAGCACCGGATCAGGAAACCCTACAAGAAGAGAAGATTGAGTCCAATAGGATTTCTTATACAAATAGGAATCTGATTTCTGTATTATTATAAATAGAAGGGTAGAGCATGTGTAAAAGGCATCTGAAAACCATCACAAGAGTGAGAGATTAGTATCATAGAGCTCTGATTTGTAAAAGAAAAAGAGGAGACCTGAGGAGTGAATTTGAGTAATAAAAAGTACCATCCTGTTCTTGCCCGTGGACGTAGGTCGGATTCCAAAATCCGCCGAACCACGTTAAATCATCTTGTCTGATTGGCGTATTTTCTTGTTTTCCGCTAAATTTGCCTTTGGTCCCCCATAACCAAACAAATTCACAGTTGGAGGAGGATTCTCTCGGGAGTGATATTCCAATATTACCCTGAGACCAAAATCCACCGTCAACAAAGTCAATAACCAAGAGTTGGTTATAAAAAGGATGTGGGCATTCATGTTTTAGTAATGCAATTTTAAACCTCATTAAGTAATTATTATTAATAAAAAAAATTGAGATTTACTTGTGAAACCTTACGGTTCCAAGAAAATAAATTTTTTTATTTTTTTTAACTTCCGGTTCCAACCGGAACCGTACGGTTCCGGTTGGAACCGTTGGAACCGCTGGAACCGTTCGGTTCCAGCGGTTCCAACCGGTTCGGTCAGGGTAAGAACCCTAACCGAACCGGTCAGGTTCCGGAACCGGAACCGGAACCGGTTGGAACCGGAACCGTCTGGTTCCAACCGGTTCGGTTCCGGTTCTGAACCGGAACCTTGGCCGGGTCTACTGGGGGCCTTTCCTAATTTAAAATAAATAAAATATATGATCAAACTTTCAATTAGATTTTTGGTGTTTGTCACCATGACTCTATCTAACAAGAAGGGAAGTTTGGAACTTGTCTCTTTTATAAAGTGTAATGAGATTTTACATTGATACATCTATGTTACAACTTAAATTCTATATCAATTAGTGCCGAGATTTCTATTTTCATAAATATTTAAAAAGATATATCTATCTCTACCCATGTTTATGAGCGAAAAATATTGTTGAATCATTTGATAAAGACATAAAAGAATTCGAACAGTGTGAGGCGCTAGCTACCACCCAGCCAAGCACTTGGTGGCCTTATATATATTTAAGTTGATGACAGAATTTTTTTTCCAAGGCTCTAGAAAATCCATAGGGCATAAACTAGCTAAGATATTTTGCTTATGCAGGATCTATACAATTGATGGTTTATTTTTGTAGTCGGTGGAAATAATAGGCTATTGAAATGTTGGCAAAAAAAAAAAAATGGTAAGTAGGAAATGAGAATATATTAATTGCACATGTTTGACATACAATTCTAATTATTATTTTTTAAATTTTAAAAAATAAGAGAAAGACGTCATTTTATGAAAAATATAGAAAAAGTGGTTTCTATATCCTATCACTATCTCATTTCAAATTGACAAGAAATATTTAATAGAGAAGTCCCATATGAGTCACCTTGTGATTAGTGCAACATATAACACCTTTAAAATATTGAATTATTGATTAGCAAACCTAACTATTTTGTTTTCTTCTTTTTCTTCAAATGGAATTAAATTAAATTTCTTTATTTAGGAACATGGTTTAGTTTCAATCATTTGATATTATCCAACACGGCATTATCTTTGGCTAATACATGGAAACTTACTTTTTATTTACGAACATGGTTTGGTTCAATTTAATATTTATTTTGATTAAATTATTAGTGAAATAATTTAGTTTTTTAATTTTTTAAATTTTAAAACTGAGCTGTCACGTGGCATGATGAAATAATAAAAATATTTAACTTTATATATATATAGAGTCAATCTGTGGTGCATACTTCTACATGGTAAAATATTAATACTTTGTCTTGCATCCGTATGAAAAATTCATACAAACATCTGTATTGTAGAAAAATTATATATATATAATCATTTGACAATACAGTCATAAATTTATCGGTATTAACTTATATAGCGTAGTTAAATTGAATTGTTATCAAGCAACTTGGGTATCTAAATTTAGAATAGACTAAAAAAAAAATCCACATGAGACTTGAAACAGTTCCTACAAATGTAGAAATTTTGAAACGTTTACAGAAATTGGTAATGATTGAATGGTTGTTCTTGCTATAAAAATATCAAAGCAAAAGTTGTAATAGTAAAATGTATAAGTCATTTTGATGAGTGATGATGAGCATAGACGACATAACTATCCCTCTTAAGTCTAAAATATGTATGTGCTGGACCAGTAATGAACTATACAACCTACACCAAATCTCATGAATGAACATATGATGCATAAAATTAAAATATAAAGAATATTGTCATTTTTTACATTTTAGTTTTCACGCAAAATATAAATATTTTATATTATTTTCTCTTTTGGCGTTCACTCACTAGGTCACTCCAATGACTTATCCCTATAGTTTATTTGTGACTACAGGTCTAGTTCTAGCCATGTGTACCTTAGATCCCAGCACCCAATTACTCATGATCGGAGGAGATGAGACCAGCTGCAGTCATTACGGATGCATGTAATGAGGTCCACATTACATGTATATGTGTCATGTAATAGGCCGTAACGCCGGATATGTGTCTAGTGTGTTCCACTTAATAAATGTAATCTTAAGATAATATGTATGTATATGTATAATATATATTCATCTGTTGTGATAGAATCACATTTTATAGGTTCATATATGTGCATATTAGTATCCTACACATGTCCAAGGTCTCTAAACAATGATTTGTGTGTGAATAAATCAAGATAAGTTGCGGAAGACTTACATTGATCAGTTTAGAGATTTCAAAAATTCATTTGATGTATGTTGAAGCTCCAATCTTTGTAGAGTATTTCCAACTTTTGGGTGAGTTTACCTATCACCTTAATCAACTCTAAATGTGCTAGCAAGCTTGAAATTTTTACAACAAAAATTTCCAAAGAGAGAAGAAGGCTCTCGGCCAAGGAGAGAAAGAAGAGAGATGAAGTTTGTGATGTCTTGTTTCAAAACAAAAAGCAAGTGTTATGTTTTCCAAAAACAAAACTTGTTAAAGCAGCTTTGATTGTGTGAAAAGTTACATTAAATGAGCTCAACCACTTCCATCAACTTTGTGACAAGTTAATGTAAGTAAAAGAGGGTCGCACCACTTCAAATTCAAAATTTGAGTTGGCTTCTCCAACACACAACTAAGCTTTGGGTCCGGGTTCGTTTAAACCGACTAAATGAATTTTCCGTCGCTAAATAATTAAATCCAATTTAATTAAATAATTATGCCTCGCAAAATTATTACGAAAGTCGCTTACGAATTAATTCCAAATTAATTGGTTCGCTTGAATTAAAATCCAATTTTAATTCCGTATTGAAATCCAATTTCAATTAATATATCTGATATATTATTTTAGCCTAAATAAATAAATTAAATAGAAAAATCCAATTTAACTATTAAATTTATTTTACCGATTAATTCCAAATTAATCGCGTTCTCTCTTCTAAACGAATTTAATCCCAGATAAAATTCTTGCTGAAATTAATCCTAGATTAATTCTTGCAGTAATTAATCCCAGATTAATTCTCTCTCTCATTATTAATTCCAGATTAATTCTGTTCGAGTCAAATGTCATCGGTGAATCTTTGGGAAGCGACCCAAGAGATTCCTGGATATGTTGGCAGTAAATATAGTTGTCGGACTATCTGACTCATACGTACCGCGTACCACGTTCTTACTGATTTACAAGACATGGTTGGTTTCTAGCAAAGCACCGTGCCTACCCAATTCTCCAGAAATATTCAACGAAGAATATATAATCTGTATCAGACATAGTATACAATGTATTACGTAATACAATCCAGTATCTGATGTCACATGCTAGGCCTAGGGCTGGAATTGTGTATGCCTCGTACGAAGAATATATAGGATCACTAGCAAGTAGTCTATGTAATTGGATAATCATGACCTAGTCACACTATCCCGATAGCTGCAACATTTAAGAGTACTAGTTCTGTATCCCTGCGTAATCATCATCTCCATATGACTGAAGTGATACTTCCATCTTGACATCACACCCAATACAATACGATTCTCAGTAAACCCAAAAGAGCCGTACATAGAATCTGTTAAAGCTCCGGACGACCAAAACTAAAGTACACTGATTGACGCAAGTATTAGCGATGCAAATCTCATTTTAAGACCACATACACCTACCCTGATTCGGATTCCCATAGACACATAGTCATACTACGAATGGGACTCCGAGGGGTCTATCCAGAGCGAAGCTGTTCCCGGTCCAACGGCTAACAGAACCTCTTATCACACTTGCATAAGTATCCAATACTTAAATATATGAGAACTATGTCGTTAAGCTTCCATAACGCACACAAGTGTAATACAAGTCTATTCCGCATTATCGATATCCAGTCTCGATAATACTATGACTAGGGATATTTAATGATCAAACCTTTCATGGATTACTATTGTCTCATATCTTATTAATCTGGTATTAATCATATGTAGTTTTATCATTTATATATATCTAGGTAATCCAATTACAAAATGATAAAATTGCAATTTCCTTTGTCATATAGTTAATTTGTACAAAAACACAATATCTTTTACAAATAGTGATGCTATGGGTCATAATTGTCCAACAATCTCCCACTTGGCTCATAGCCAATCACTCAAGTATCTAACACATGAACTATGTACATGTCGCTCAAACTTTTGCTGAGAAATAGCTTTCGTTAGCTGTGGATGCTGGTTTTCACCCGAGGTCCACAATCGTGAATTTGTAGTATGAGGGCACTAACGATCCTGTAAAAAAAAGGCAGAGTGAGCGTGGAGGTTACTGCCCACCGGTGTGGTGGGTGCCATAGGCACTCCGATGCTCAAGTCAGTGATGAAGATGAGCTGTAAGTAATGGAAGAGCAAGGCTAGAGACTACCTTGATCCCGTGGATTGCCGTGAGGGCGATGGTTGGAGGTTTTGAGGGATCTGGTGAGAATGATTAAGCTTTGGGTTGTAATACTTTTTGTCCCCCTTCTCTTCTAGATCTCGGTTCCTTTTATAGGCTATTTGACGTGAGATTCATGAATGCGTTAATTGACATATATTTTGTGTGTTGGTAACGGTTGTGTCATGAAGGAGTATTATGGGCAGTCATGAAGACTGAAAACGGCTGGGTTATGAGGGGTATTTATGAGTCTAAGTGTTTCGTGGGCTGGCGTATGGTGTTTCTCCGAGCCTGGGCCTGCACAATGTCTTTGGGTTCGGTTAGGGGGTTTCGGGGGTGCTGTAGACAACAGGACCTGGGCGACGCCGTTCCTAGGCTCGCGGCGCTAGTTGGGAAGTACTAAATAACATGGAGTCGCCACCCGGTGTGAACCGGGACAAAGATTTAAGGCCGCACTCACCCATCGCAAGGGAAGACCTCAAACCGTTGGGTTCGGAATGGTCCCTTACTTATGTCACTTGTAATGAAAGGATTTATGTAATAATCTAATCAAGCTTAAGTAACACTTATTTCCAAGAGTATCATACTTCCAAATTCTCATATGCAAAATAAAACTTATGTACACATTTCACATATATCTCACGTTTAAAATTGCATGCTTAACATATATCAAAATAGCAACGAACATACAACTTCATTTGCATATTACATTCAGGAAAACACAAGCACACAGATTAACCATACAAGCACACATATGGGCACTTTTCCAAGCGGTACGTGGAATTGTATCCCAAGTACAGACCGCACTACCGTCCATTTGGAATCGGCTACGGAATTTACGTCTGGGTTTCCATCCGATATACCGCAAGAAATAATACTCAAATGTTATCATGACATAAGCTTATGAATTGTAATACATTAACATATTTGTATTTATACATGTGGAGATAGCTACTAGGAAAACTATGCATGAAATCTAATGAAGAGGACTCAGTTCAGTGTGTTCGCGTTCGTGTAGCGTTCGTAAACGCGTTCGAACGGAAATGAAACAGAATGCTCACGTTCGTATGGCGTTTGTTAACGCGTTCGAATGGAAATGAGACAGAATGCTCACGTTCGTATGGCGTTTGTTAACGCGTTCGAACGGAAATGAGACAGAATGCTCACGTTCGTATGGCATTTGTTAACGCGTTCGAACGGAAATGAGACAGAATGCTCACGTTCGTATGGCGTTTGTTAACGCGTTCGAACGGAAATGAGACCTGACACATGATAAGGCAAAAACACATGCGCGTTCGAGTTGCGTTCGTAAACGCGTTCGAACGGGAACAGACCTGATGCATGAAATGGGACGCAATACATAAACACAAAATAAAAGGGCGCGGCGAAGTACTGCCATAAAGGTGGCCTTTTGGGGCTCTTGATCTCTCAAAGAGAGGACCTTTAGACCAACATACTAAGCCCATGCGCGTCACATCACACATACAAGAATAGAATCAATCATATCAACCAAGTATGCCCGATTGAACACATCTTACATCCAATCTGAACACACATCAACCGGCGCGGCAAAGCATTGTGGTAACGGGTTTTAACCCCTCCCCATAAGGGATCTTTCATTCCACTTACTAAGCCCATGCGCTTGATTGAACCATACATAAAAGATAAACTCAATAACATCAAACTAAGTATGCCCGATTGAACGTATCTTGCATCCAACCGAGCACACATCAACCGGCGCGGCGAAGTAGTGTCACAAAGGTGGCCTTTTTGGCTCTTTATCTCCCAAATGGAGGACCTTTGGACTAACTCACTAAGCCCATGCGCTTGATTGAATCATGCATAAATAAACAACATATTGAATTCAAGTAAAGAAAACTAAATAAGCAAAAGCAACACAACGAAAGAAAGATGGTGCCGTTTACCCAAGAGGTACGTGGAGTTGTGGCCCGAGTACAGATCATACTACCGTCCATTCGGAATCGGCTATGAAATTTATGTCCGGGTTTCCATCCGATATACCGCGAGAGTTGACACATCTCTCATTCATCCAATACCCACAACATATTACATCTCATAATTCATGCATCTTATCTACTCAAAGACCACAACACGCATTTCAACATGACAATCATACAAGTAATACTTAATAAATAATGCGGAAAAGGAAAACAAGTGTGAAAGATACCCTCAGGTCTAACCTTTTAAGCCGTCTCTCGGACTCGCGTTTCACGAAGATCGGAAGGGGTAAAGCTCCGCAACTTTTCCGGTTCACTGGTTCAGCGTCCTAGCTCACTGCTTTGTTGTTTTGCTTGTGATTCGAACTCCGTTCTGCTCCTATTCGGCCTCTGTCTTGCTGCTCACTGCACGGGCCACCTGTTTTAACGTTTTCAATGAACTATTCCAAGTTTGTGTGGGCTTTTAGTGCAGTGGTATGTGATTATTTTTAAGATTATCTATGCAGTTTTTTATGTTACTGTTTTTTTAAGGATTTGGGCTGCTGTTTTAAGGTAATCTAGGAGGTTGTTTAGGCGTGTTTTAGGATTCGGCTAAGGGTGAGTTTGGTGTGTTCTGGATTCGGCTATGGTGGTTGTAGGTGCTTTGGATTCGGCTATGGAGGGTGGTTGTAGGTGCTTTGGATTCGACTATGGAGGGTGGTGGCTTGTGGTGGTTTCTTTGTTTTCTTTCTTGTGTATGTGTGAAGTGTTTTCTCTTTTTTTTTGTTTAGTCTTGGGTGTGTAGAGAGAGTCTAGAGAGATTTCGAGAGAGTTTTGGGTGTGAATTATCTATGTCAATGAGAGGAATGGCTTGGGTTAGGGGTTGTTTATATAGAAGATGTCTAGGGTTTCACCTTGTCTCACACGGAAGAGATCTTGTTTCCAAATTAGGAGAGATGAGAAAGGTATACACAAGATTGAGGGGGGACAAAATATTTTATTTAGGAAGTTGTAATATTTAATTTGTGTTGGTTTAGGAATACAAATATTTTATATTGGTAATTATCTTATTAGATTAGGAAGTCAAATATATGATTGCTTTAATTGGTTAGGATGATTTTAATTAGGTATATCTTATTTTAATTTTGGGTATGATTTTAGTTTAATTGGTAAAATGGTAAATATTTTATTTAATGTTTAATGTTTAAATTAATATTTATTTATTTAATTTGGGATGTGTTTTATGGGCTTTGGGGAGCTAAATGGGCTGGGTGTGAGGCTAGCAGCAAAACCAGAATTACCGACACCGTTCGAACGCTTCCTCGAACGCGACACGAACACCCGCAATGTTTCCCGTTCGAACGAAGTAGCGAACGCAGCACTAACGAAGACAGTGAGCTTGTTTATTCTGAATTTCCCCTTCCGATATCCGTTTCCCGCGGCTTTCGTGACTCAAAAGGTAGTGCCTCCAAATGAGGCTCATCATCGGGTTTCACATGCGAAAATGCAATGCCTACAGTCGCCCCCACTTTGATGGGACTTGTGCAGTGTGTGACTTTGAACAATCCTATCAAAGTTATGCAATGCATTTTACTTACCTGGCTCGGCTGCCGCCTCGAGTTGAGTTAGTTGATACTGCCAGCGGAACTCGATCCTGGGACGCGTCCCAATAATTGCAACTGACAACGGGGGCACCTCGACCCTGGGCACCTCGACCCAACACCGCTGACTATAGGGACCTCGCCCTCGAACTGATGATGTAGTGGGCACCTCGACCCTGGGCACCTCGACCCGGAACTACAACTGACAACGGGGGCACCTCGACCCTGGGCACCTCGACCCAACACCGCTGAATATAGGGACCTCGCCCTCGAACTGATGATGTAGTGGGCACCTCGACCCTGGGCACCTCGACCCGGAACTACAACTGACAACGGGGGCACCTCGACCCTGGGCACCTCGACCCAACACCGCTGAATATAGGGACTTCGCCCTCGAACTGATGATGTAGTGGGCACCTCTACCCTGGGCACCTCGACCCCGAACTACAACTGACAATGGGGGCACCTCGACCCTGGGCACCTCGACCCAATACCGCTGACTATAGGGACCTCGCCCTCGAACCGATGATGTGTCTCCATACCTGGAGATGACATGATATGGGCCTCGCCCCCAAGCTGATGTGGGCCTCGCCCCTTGGGACTCACCCCAAAAACTGAAATTGCGTTGACGTTGCTTGGCTCATTCTTGCCGCTTTCTTCTTTCTTTGAACCTGCGAACACAAAACAGAAACAAACACAAAGAGAATGCAACGTTACGTGTATGCATGAATGATTTCCCTATTCCGTTGGGTTAGATCTTCTGTCGATCCTTTTGGTGACTGCTCAGTCTTTCTCCCTCAGGCAAAGTACTGCTTTAATCTGTCTACGTTGATCGGCTCGGTGAACTCGTTTCCTTCCAAGTCTGATAGCTTCACTGCTCCATTTCCCATGACTTTCTGAACAATGTAAGGTCCTTCCCAGTTAGGCCTGAATTTCCCTCTCGGATCCGTCGTCGACGGCCTCGACTGCTTAAGTACTAAATCTCCCTTTCTGATCTTTGTGGGACGTACTTTCTTGTTGAATGCCCGGGCTAGTCTCTTCTGATACAACTGCATGTGATACAAAGACTTCGTTCTCTTCTCATCCAACAGTGCTAACTGATCAAATCTCTGTGCGGCCCATTCCTGTTCCGGTAATTCTGCCTCTGCTAATACCCTCAGGGACTGTATTTCCACTTCTACTGGTAATACTGCTTCCATCCCGTAGACCAAGGAGTAAGGTGTGGACCCTGTTGCCGTTCTTACTGATGTTCTGTACCCCCACAAAGCATACGGTAATTTCTCGGCCCAATCTCTACAATTTTCTGTCATCTTGGCTAAAATTGTCTTTATAGTCTTGTTGGCTGCCTCAACTGCCCCATTTGCCTGCGGCCTGTACGGTGATGACTTGTGGTGGCCTATCCCATGCCTCTGTAACATTGCCTTCGTCTCTCCTTGAAACTGGACCCCGTTGTCTGTCACTACATGATGCGGCATACCATACCGACAAATGAGGTTCCGAGCTATGAACTTTGCCATCTGCTTCGCTGTAACATTACGGAAGGATTCGGCTTCCACCCACTTTGAGAAGTAATCTACTGCCACCACTATGAAGCGATGCCCATTTGATGCATTTGGTCGAATTTCCCCAATCATATCAATTCCCCATGCTGAGAAAGGCCACGGCTCTGACAACCCGTGTAATTCTGTGTGCGGTAAGTGATTCAAATTACCATGTGCTTGACAGTCATGACAGTGCTTTACCATCTTCGCGCAGTCTGTTTCCATAGTTGACCAATAAAAACCTTGTCTCACTATCTTGCGGGACAGATTCAACCCGTTCATGTGCGGACCACATACCCCGGCGTGTACTTCTTCCATTACATGTTAAGCTTCTTCATTTCTTAAACACTTCAACTGAATACCGTTTGCATGCCTCTTGTACAGTTCCCCCCTCAAAGTCACGTACTGGGAAGCCAACTTCTGAATGGCTATTCTGTCTTTTCTGCCCGCCCCTTCCGGGAATTCACCATGTTCCAGATACCTCTGAATGTCACAAAACCAAGGTTTACCGTCGTCAATCTCAACTTCCAGAATTCTTTCTATCTCATAAGTAGGTTTACTTGCTGTTGTCAGTACCAACGGTCTCATCACTAACTTCTCTGGATTTTCCCAAGTCGCCGCTAGTGTAGCCAATGCGTCTGCCATCTGATTCTCTTCCCTCGGTAGGTGCTGAAACTTACACTCGGGGATATCCTGTGCCAATTTTCTGAGGTGAAAAAGGTAAGGCTTCAACCGTTCTTCCTTCAATTCCCATTCTCCTCGCATCTGCTGGACTACTAACATAGAATCTCCGTAGATTTCCACACTCCCGGCCTTCAAGGCTATCAATGTTGTCAAACCAAAAGCACATGCTTCGTACTCGGCCATGTTATTAGTCACTCTGAATGTCAACCTCTTAGCCAAAGGCAAAGTCTCTCCCTCGGGGGTTACTATCACGATCCCAATTCCGGCTCCCTTGTAATTCACTGCTCCATCAAAATACATCTTCCATCTCTGAACTGTTATTGCTTGGATCTCTTCATCTGGAAACTCAAACTTATACTGATCCCCCTCAACAGGTTGCAATGCCAGAAACTCCGCTACCGCTCGTCCCTTGATCACTTTGGAGGTGATATACTCAATGTCAAACTCTGTCAACAATACCAACCATCGGCCTAGTTTTCCCACTAGTGAAGGTACTGAATGAAGATATTTCAGAGGATTCTCCTT
The DNA here is from genome assembly GCA_019454045.1 of Zanthoxylum bungeanum. Classification (NCBI taxonomy): domain Eukaryota; kingdom Viridiplantae; phylum Streptophyta; class Magnoliopsida; order Sapindales; family Rutaceae; genus Zanthoxylum; species Zanthoxylum bungeanum. Next base: position 26,570 of record SKCR01009022.1, read on the forward strand.
TGCCACCACCTGGATCTTGTGAGACTGGAAGTAATGTCGCAACTTTCTGGAAGCCCATACCACTGCAAGACAGATCTTCTCAACCTCCTGATATCGAGCCTCATACGGGAGCATCTTCTTACTCAGATAATAAACTGCATGTTCTACCCCTGTCTCATCTGCCTGTACCATAATACCCCCCAATGCTTCTGATTCTATAGCCAAATACAATATCAAAGGTCTACCCGGCCTCGGAGGTTTCAATACGGGTGGCTTCACCAAGTACTCTCTGATTCTGTCGAAGGCGGTCTGACACTGTTCATTCCATCTCTCTGGCTGATCTTTTCTCAACAGTTTGAAGATAGGCTCACATACCGATGTCAACTTGGCAATAAACCGACTGATGTACTGAATCTTCCCCAAGAATGCTCTGACTTCCTTTTCTGTCTTCGGTGCAGGCAATTCTGTGATTGCCTTGATCTTTTCGGAGTCTACCTCTATTCCGCCCATTCCCACTGTATGACCAAGCAATTTCCCTGATGTCACCCCCAATGGGCCTCCTGTTTAGACCATAGAATTTTCTATTCTCGGCCTCTTCTTCCTCAATATCCATGACAGTTTCCCTCAACTGCCGAAAGTCTGCAATCATGGAGGTCATCCTCCTCAACTTGCCGTAAATGGAGGGCTTGGTGCCATTGATAATCATCTTGATCTGATCCTTCTCCGAAGGCCTAGTCTGCATTTTCAATAATTGACCCCTCCACCGGTCCACATACTCCTTAAAACTCTCCTCCGCTTTCTGCTTAACATTCTCCAGATCACGGAGTGACAAATCGATCTCCAAGTCAGTGACATATTGCTTCAGGAAAGCATCGGCCAACTCCCTCCAATCTTCCTTTACTTTCTTCTCCAAACTGTGGTACCATACCACTGGAGCTCCTTCAAGCGACATTCCAAACATTTTCTGTACCTGGCGCTGAGATAAGCCAACTGAACTCATGACTGATACAAACTGTTGGAGATGCACCCTCGGATCCCCATTCCCGTTGAACTTTGCCATATCCGGCATCTTGAACTGTGCAGGCAACTGTTCCTCAAAAGTCAATGTGTCATAATCCAGCAAATCCTCATTCTTACCCCTCATCTTGCGGGTAACCGACTCAACCTGATCCCGAAGTTTCTGTAACTCTGTCTGAGACCCAGATACTCTGCCTGCTGCATACTCTGCCATATCATCATCAAAAGCGGGGATATCATCCCCTAATCTGTTCGGAGATTCCTCTTGCCTCACATCCCCAGAATGAACCCCGGCACGAGACCCAGCTATACCAGCCATAGCAGTAGTCAAAGCCTGCAACTGTTCAGTGATCTTGGCGAGACCATTCTCTAACTGATCCATACGGGACACCTCATTATCGGATTCACTCATACTTGTCCTTTTAGTGAGTCTGGTTCCTTCTCTAACCCAAACGGTATCTATGGTGTCTTTTAAGACACAGAGGATGTTAACAAGGTATATGCATGCATGATATGCATAAGAAGTATATAACATATATTAAATCAAATAAAATTCTCAGACAAATCGGCCTATTATCATTTTAGAAGCTTTTGGGACAACCGTCATAAGGGTGAACCCGTCCCAGTTTAAATGGCCCAACGAGTTCATGTCTTATGGCAAAGAGCCCAACTAAATCCAAATGATAATATTCCGAAAACAAACACAAGGTGGCCCACCAACACCTAGACGCCTTTGGTCCAATAGTCATGGAATACATCCTTGTCCCAGTTTAAATGGCCCAACAAGCCCATATCCCATGACAAATGGTCCAAATGGATCCGAACGATGATGTTCCCAAACATAAGCATAGAAGGGAGATAATGCAACATAACATAATAATTTTTACATAATGGCCCATCAACATTTCCGAAGCCTTGGGCCTAATAGTCATACAGTACGAACTTGCCCCAGTTTAAATGGTCCAGCAAGCCCGCATTTCTGACAATAGTCCAACTGCATCCAAATGAGGATGGTCCACAAGCACATACTCAAGGAAATAATTGTTACTTTAACCATACAAACCAGTCTATGGGTGGATTTGCAAGAGTATGGACAAAGGCTCTCACTGGCGAAGGATAGCCCACAACTAGGTCTCCCCACTCAAGGGTTCAAGCGACCAAGTGAGCGTATCCCTTTTTATACACTAAGGTACGTGCCAATGAGCTATGGTGTGTGACAGACTGTCAAATGGATTTCCCGTTGTAGATTCCCCAGAGGGAAGGTGGAGCGAGGCTCAATTAAATACCCAAGCCTCTTAGGCTCTTATCGCTTGGTGTCAGGAATAAACAACGAGTCCTCCAAATTAGTCCATCACAAAGGCTACGAGTAGATGGCCATATAGGTGTCCTCACAGCTTTTCCTTCTAGAAAGGTAGTGAGTGAAGGAAGACACCAAACCATCACCTAGCCTCAAAGTGCCCTTGATTAAACCCCCACTTTATCCACTATAGACATGGTCAATTAAAACATAAATCCAAACATTACAAGACAATATTTCGGGGCCAACTTTCTATCCCCAGTGGAGTCGCCAGACTGTAGACAACAGGACCTGGGCGACGCCGTTCCTAGGCTCGCGGCGCTAGTTGGGAAGTACTAAATAACATGGAGTCACCACCCGGTGTGAACCGGGACAAAGATTTAAGGCCGCACTCACCCCTCGCAAGGGAAGACCTCAAACCGTTGGGTTCGGAATGGTCCCTTACTTATGTCACTTGTAATGAAAGGATTTATGTAATAATCTAATCAAGCTTAAGTAACACTTATTTCCAAGAGTATCATACTTCCAAATTCTCATATGCAAAATAAAACTTATGTACACATTTCACATATATCTCACGTTTAAAATTGCATGCTTAACATATATCAAAATAGCAACGAACATACAACTTCATTTGCATATTATATTCAGGAAAACACAAGCACACAGATTAACCATACAAGCACACAAAAGGGCACTTTTCCAAGCGGTACGTGGAATTGTATCCCAAGTACAGACCGCACTACCGTCCATTTGGAATCGGCTACGGAATTTACGTCTGGGTTTCCATCCGATATACCGCAAGAAATAATACTCAAATGTTATCATGACATAAGCATATGAATTGTAATACATTAACATATTTGTATTTATACATGTGGAGATAGCTACTAGGAAAACTATGCATGAAATCTAATGAAGAGGACTCAGTTCAGTGTGTTCACGTTCGTGTAGCGTTCGTAAACGCGTTCGAACGGAAATGAAACAGAATGCTCATGTTCGTATAGCGTTTGTTAACGCGTTCGAACGGAAATGAGACAGAATGCTCATGTTCGTATGGCGTTTGTTAACGCGTTCGAACGGAAATGAGACAGAATGCTCACGTTCGTATGGCGTTTGTTAACGCGTTCGAACGGAAATGAGACAGAATGCTCACGTTCGTATGGCGTTTGTTAACGCGTTCGAACGGAAATGTGACCTGACATATGATAAGGCAAAAACACATGCGCGTTCGAGTTGCGTTCGTAAACGCGTTCGAACGGGAACAGACCTGATGCATGAAATGGGACGCAATACATAAACACAAAATAAAAGGGCACGGCGAAGTACTGCCGTAAAGGTGGCCTTTTGGGGCTCTTGATCTCTCAAAGAGAGGACCTTTAGACCAACATACTAAGCCCATGCGCGTCACATCACACATACAAGAATAGAACCAATCATATCAACCAAGTATGCCCGATTGAACACATCTTACATCCAATCTGAACACACATCAACCGGCGCGGCAAAGCATTGTGGTAACGGGTTTTAACCCTCCCCATAAGGGATCTTTCATTCCACTTACTAAGCCCATGCGCTTGATTGAACCATACATAAAAGATAAACTCAATAACATCAAACTAAGTATGCCCGATTGAACGTATCTTGCATCCAACCGCACACATCAACCGGCGCGGCGAGTAGTGTCATAAAGGTGGCCTTTTCGGCTCTTTATCTCCCAAATGGAGGACCTTTGTACTAACTCACTAAGCCCATGCGCTTGATTGAATCATGCATAAATAAACAACATATTGAATTCAAGTAAAGAAAACTAAATAAGCAAAAGCAACAAAACGAAAAAAGAAAGATGGTGCCGTTTACCCAAGCGGTACGTGGAGTTGTGGCCCGAGTACAGATCATACTACCGTCCATTCGGAATCGGCTATGAAATTTATGTCCGGGTTTCCATTCGATATACCGCGAGAGTTGACACATCTCTCATTCATCCAATACCCACAACATATTACATCTCATAATTCATGCATATTTATCTACTCATAGACCACAACACGCATTTCAACATGACAATCATACAAGTAATACTTAATAAATAATGCGGAAAAGGAAAACAAGTGTGAAAGATACCCTCAGGTCTAACCTTTTAAGCCGTCTCTCGGACTCGCGTTTCACGAAGATCGGAAGGGGTAAAGCTCCGCAACTTTTCTGGTTCACTGGTTCGGCGTCCTAGCTCACTGCTTTGTTGTTTTGCTTGCGATTCGAACTCCGTTCTGCTCCTATTCGGCCTCTGTCTTGCTGCTCACTGCACGGGCCACCTGTTTTAACGTTTTCAATGAACTATTCCAAGTTTGTGTGGGCTTTTAGTGCAAGTAGTGTATTGATTATTTTAAAGATTATCTATGCAGTTTTTTATGTTACTGTTTTTTTAAGGATTTGGGCTGCTGTTTTAAGGTAATCTAGGAGGTTGTTTAGGCGTGTTTTAGGATTCGGCTAAGGGTGAGTTTGGTGTGTTCTGGATTCGGCTATGGTGGTTGTAGGTGCTTTGGATTCGGCTATGGAGGGTGGTTGTAGGTGCTTTGGATTAGATTATGGATGGTGGTGGCTTGTGGTGGTTTCTTTGTTTTCTTTCTTGTGTATGTGTGAAGTGTTTTCTCTTTTTTTTTTTGTTTAGTCTTGGGTGTGTAGAGAGAGTCTAGAGAGATTTCGAGAGAGTTTTGGGTGTGAATTATCTATGTCAATGAGAGGAATGGCTTGGGTTAGGGGTTGTTTATATAGAAGATGTCTAGGGTTTCACCTTGTCTCACAAGGAAGAGACCTTGTTTCCAAATTAGGAGAGATGAGAAAGGTATACACAAGATTGAGGGGGGACAAAATATTTTATTTTAGGAAGTTGTAATATTTAATTTGTGTTGGTTTAGGAATACAAATATTTTATATTGGTAATTATCTTATTAGATTAGGAAGTCAAATATATGATTGGCTTTAATTGGTTAGGATTGATTTTAATGAGGTATATCTTATTTTAATTTTGGGTATGATTTTAGTTTAATTGGTTAATAATGTTTTAAATATTTAATATTTTATTAATGTTTAATGTTTAAATTAATATTTATTTATTTAATTTGGGATGTGTTTAATGGGCTTTGGGGAGCTAAATGGGCTGGGTGTGAGGCTAGCAGCAAAACCAGAATTACCGACACCGTTCGAACGCTTCCTCGAACGCGACACGAACACCCGCAATCTGTTTCCCGTTCGAACGAAGTAGTAGCGACGCAGCACTAACGAAGACAGTGAGCTTGTTTATTCTGAATTTCCCCTTCCGATATCCGTTTCCCGCGCCTTTCGTGACTCAAAAGGTAGTGCCTCCAAATGAGGCTCATCATCGGGTTTCACATGCGAAAATGCAATGCCTACAGGTGCATTTAGCAGTGGGCATGGGGCGAAAGATTGAAATTAACCTTTGACCAAATTTGGCCCGTACAGTTTATCCCCCACTCTCAAAGTCAATGAGTCATTGCCTTGGAGAGTATTTGACACGTGTGTCGAGACCATAGGATGAAGGTGTACCTGAGCGTCGATGCTGCCTATTGATTGAACCAAACGAATGTCAAGTTATGAACTTGACTCTACATGATCCATCGTGGATGTGTCCAGTCGAATGAGCTAGATGAAGGTCAATATCATGAACTTGACTCTACAAGAGCCATTGGGGAAGTATCCAGTCGACTGAACCAGATGAAGGTCAGGATATATGCCATACGACATGTGTAATATATGTCTACAACTTGACTAGACATGAGTCCATGGGGATCTCCCCGGTCGACTGAACCAGATAAAAGTTCATGAGTTATTTCACATGACATTGTCGTATGAACTGTAGGAAGTCCATCTCTTCATTTGACTCGACATGAGTCCATGAGGGATGTCCCCGGTTGACTAAACCAGATGAAGGTTCAGGAGTTGTTTCACACGAAATTGTCGTATGGACTGTAGGAAGTCTATGTCTTCATTTGACTCGACATGAGTCCATGGGGGATGTCCCCGGTCGACTGAACCAGATGAAAGTTCAGGAGTTATTTCACACGATATTGTCGTATGGACTGTAGGAAGTCCATGTCTTCATTTGACTCGACATGAGTCCATGGGGGATGTCCCCGGTCGACTGAACCAGATGAAGGTTCAGGAGTTGTTTCACACGACGTTGTCGTATGGATTGTAGGAAGTCTATGTCTTCATTTGACGTCGATATGAGTCCATGGGGGATGTCCCCGGTCGACTGAACCAAATGAAGGTTCATGAGTATTTCACACGACATTGTCGTATGGACTGTAGGAAGTCCATGTCTTTATTGACTCGACATGAGTCATTGGGGGATGTCCCCAGTCGACTGAACCAGATGAAGGTCATGATAATCCCCATACTACGGGTCGAAGAACCATGAGAGCCTTCAATGTCTTTTGGACCAGATGAAGGTCTATGAAAGTCTTCACTCTACAGACCTGATGAAGGTCCAAGAGTCTTTCCTTATCATACTACTAGACCTGATGAAGGTCATCACACATTATCCTGATGAGGGTCCATGTGACTACGGTCGTATAGACCTGTCGAATGGACTTGATAAAAGTCTAAGAAAGTCATCACTTCTCACTCTACTGGACCTAAAGAAGGTCAATGAGGGTTCTCATTCCTCTTTCTACATGACCTGACAAAGGTCAATGAGAGTATAATTCCTTATTCTACAAGTCCTAACAAATTCAATGAGGATATAATTCCTCATTCAACAGGACTTGTAGTATGAGACCATGTCGTCTGAAGACCATGAGACTACGGTCGAATGAACCTGATGAAGGTCCATGAGGGTTCTCATTCCTCATTCTACAATACCTTACCTTTAAGGTCTATGATGATATATAATTCCTCATTCTACAAGACCTGAAAAAAAGTCAATGAGGGTATAATTCCTCATTCTACAGGACTTGTAGTCTGAGACCATGTCGTCTGAAGACCATGAGTCTACGGTCGAATGAACCTGATGAAGGTCCATGAGGGTTCTCATTCCTCATTCTACAATACCTGACAAGGTCAATGAAGGTATAATTCCTCAATCTACAAGACTGCCAAATTCAATGAGGGTATAATTCCTCATTCTACAGGACTTGTAGTCTGAGACCATGTCGTCTGAAGACCATGAGACTACGGTCGAATGAACCTGATGAAGGTCCATGAGGGTTCTCATTCTCATTCTACAAGACCTGACAAAGGTCTATGAGGATTAATTCCTCATTCTACAAGACCTGACAAAAGTCAATGAGGGTATAATTCCTCATTCTACAGGACTTATAGTCTGAGACCATGTCATCTGAAGACCATGAGCCTACGGTCGAATGAACCCGATGAAGGTCCATGAGGGTTCTCATTCCTCATTCTACAAGACATGACATATGCCAATGTGGGTCTTCATTCCCTATTCTACAATCCTCACTCTACAAGACCTGATAAAGGTTAGTGAGGGTTTTCATTCCTCATTCTACAAGACCATATATGTAGTGTCGAATGAGATCTTTAACGAGCGCCAAGCTTCACATGGTAGTGTCGACTGACATCCTTAACAAGTGTCAAGCTTCACACGTGTAGTGTCGAATAAGATCCTTAACAAGTGCCAAGCTTCACAAGTGTAGTGTCGAATGAGGTTCTTAAAAAGTACCAAGCTTCACACGTGTAGTGTCGAATGAGATCCTTAACAAGTGCCAAGCTTCACACGTGTAGTGTCGAATGATATCCTTAACAAGTGCCAAGCTTCACATGTGTAGTGTCGAATGAGATCCTTGACAAGTGCTAAGCTTCACACGCGTAGTGTCGAATGAGACATCTTTCTTATGCTGAGTCTTCATACATGTAGTGTCGAGTGGGATATCTTTGCCAAGTCTGGTAATGTCGACTGGGATATTATCACCCCATATATGTAGTATCAAGTGGGATATCTTAATACCAATTCTCTATACATGTAGTGTCGAGTGGGATACTCAACAAGTGCCAAGTCACATATTGTATTGTCGACTGAGACACCAATAACAATTACCAAGCTATATGTTGTAATGTCGACTGGGATATCCATAATAATTACCAAACTATATGTTGTAATGTCGACTGGGACACCCATAACAAGTCCCAAACAATAAATTGTAATGCCCCTATAAAAAGTGCAAGCCATACCTGGTAATGTCGACTGGGATGTCCACGCCAAGTCTTCATTAGAGTATAGTCCATTTTTCTTCCTCCTCACGCCAAATATATCTCTTCATCATATGGGGTGAATGGTAGGAAAAATGGTTCCACTGAAGGGACGCGCCTTGTTCCTGATGAGGGTCCATGAGACTATGGTCGAATGGAGTCTAGAGTCGATGACATTCCATTCATGTAATGTGAAGAATATAATTATCTTCTCATGTCGCCAGAAAAAGACGACTATCTAACCATGTAGTATGGAGTTGAAGGCAATCCATGCATGTCATATGGAGGAGATAAAAATCCTTTTAGACGTCTGAATGTGGTAAGTCCTTCAATGTCGTATGGAAATGATAACAATTCTTCTATGTAGCCAGATGGCCATCCACATTATCGTATGGAGAATATGATAATCTTTCCATGTAGTTTGAAGTGGATGACATTACTAGAGAATACTTCTTAGTCGGTGGGTATACTGGAAGAATATGAAGGTATTCTCATGTCGAATGGAAGAAGTATATCGATAGGGTCTGATGATTTTTTATGTGGTCGATTGGAGCAAATGGATTTCTCCATAAGTTGTAGTTTTGTGAATGTCATTTTCTTTTAAAGTTACCAATGAATACTTGTTTGGGAAGCTATGATGTCCCCAAAGCAATAATAGGTGGCTTCTGCCCCTTTTTTTTTGTCTAATTACATCAGGTGATATCTTATTGAGAAGTATTACTAGCACATCATTTATTATGTCGCTTGAGAGGATTCAAACTTCTTTCATTGTCATGGTGGTGGAGCTTCTTCTCTTATTGTTCCTCTTATCTTCCTCCCACCTAATCCAATGTGGGCTCGAGTCATGGCTTGATCCATAGTGTAACATCGAAATTTAGTGAGCTTTTATAGAGTTTACTTTCTAAAAGTAATCCATTTCTAAATGCTTCCACTACAGTAGGCTGATAGAGATCTGGGATTGTTATACTCTCTTTATTGAAGCGAGCCACGTAGCTTCGTAAGGACTCCCCTCTCTGTTGTTGGATGGCATTAAGGTCAATGGTGGTCTTCTCAAGCTTGCAAGAACTTACGAAATACTCCACAAATTTGTCTACTAGCTGTTAGTAAGACTCGATGGATCTGTATGAGAGATTGATAAACCAGGTGAGGGTAGGACCAGCTAATGTTTCTCCAAATCCTCTGCAAATACCAACTTCCCATTGATGATGAGCCAGACCCGTTGATAACATCTTGTAATGGACAACATGGTCGTCTGGGTCAGTTGATCCATCGTACATCTTCGTATCTGGAGGACTGAACTTCCTTGGTAGCTCAATGGAAGTGATGGTCTCCAAAAATGGTGTATCTGAGACTGTGCCAGCTCGGCTTTTTCTCACTGGTAGTCTGACACTAGGTAGGCTGGAGATAATTGCATCTTTGAACTCTTTCATTTCCTTACGCATGGTGGAGGCAACTTGCTAGTTGGTTGGGGAGATTTGTCAATTTTTTTCTTGATTTGGTAGATGGTTGTCCAATGGCGGATTCTCTCTTGCAACATTGTTGAATGCCCCCAGGAGATTGGTGGGGATTGTAGGATTGATGGGATGGTCTGTAGAATCAGGTTGTTGGGAGGATGAAGAGATTTGCTCCAGTTTCTTCTGGCGGGTTATATTGGAGTTTCGTATGGCTTGACTCTCTTCTTCTAAGGCGCGTATTCATTCTTGGAGTATGATCAGATGCGTAGTCATAGGATCTGGTGTCTCCTCACTACTAGAAGCTATGGTTGGCTGTGTTTTAGGAACCGTAGACTGAGAGATCTTTGTCTGCTATGAATCGCTAAGGCCCCACAGTGGGCGCCAAATTGTGGATGCTGGTTTTCACCCGAGGTCCATAATCGTTAATTTGTAGTATGAGGGCACTAATGATCCTGCAAAACAAAGGCAGAGTGAGCGTGGAGGTTACTGCCCACCGGTGTGGTGGTGCTGTAGGCACTCCGACGCTCAATTCAATGATGAAGACGAGCTGTAAGTAATGGAAGAGCAATGCTAGAGACTACCTTGATCCCCGTGGATTGCCGTGAGGGTGATGGGTCGGAGGTTCTGAGGGCTCTGGTGAGAATGATTAAGCTTTGGGTTGTAATACTTTTTGTCCCCATTCTCTTCTAGATCTCGGTTCCTTTTATAGGCTATTTGACGTGAGATTCATGAATGCTTTAATTGACATATATTTTGTGTGTTGGTAACGGTCGTGTAATGAAGGAGTATTATGGGCAGTCATGAAGAGTGAAAACAACTGGGTTATGAGGGGTATTTATGAGTCTAAGTGTTTCGTGGGCTGGCGTATGGTGTTTCTCCGAGCCTATGCCTGCATAATGTCTTTGGGTTCGGTTAGGGGGTTTCGGGGGTGCATTTAGCAGTGGGCCTGAGGCGAAAGATTGAAATTAATGTTGTCAACTGATGTAATTTTCTCGATCTTTACATCACCACGATGTATGATCTCACGAATCAGATAGAAACGTTGAAGTATATGCTTGGATCGTTGATGAGACCGCGGTTCCATAGCCTGTGCTATAGCCCCGTTATTGTCACAATACAGAGGTACGGGCTCAGCTGCTAACGGAACTATTCCTAATCCAATTAGGAATTTATGGATCCAAACTACTTCTTTTGCTGCCTCAGCTCCAGTAATATATTCCGCTTCTGTTGTTAAAATCGACAACAGTCTCTTACTTGGAAGATTTCCAGCTGACTGCTCCGTTGTTCAAATAAAATATGTACCCTGATTGCGACTTATAGTCGTCTTTATCGGTCTGAAAACTTGCATCGGCAAACCCAATCACCTCAAGTTCTCATTCTCTATACATTAAGAAGGCATCCTTAGTTCGTCTAAGATACTTAAAGATGTTCTAACAGCAATCCAGTGATCATCACCTGGATCGGCCTGATAGCGACTGCACATGCTCAAAGCATACAAGACATCAGGTCGCGTATATATCATGACATACATGATCGATCCGACTGCGGAAGCATACATGATCTGCCACATGTCCTTAGATAGAGAGACGCCATATGATACCGAAAGCAGTCCCCTCTTAGACTGATCCATGTTGAATCTCTTCAACACTTTGTCAATGTACGTGCTCTGATAGAGTCGAATCAGCTTTTTGGATCTATCCCGATAGATCTTTATTCCCAGAATAACGGCTGCTTCTCCCAGGTCTTTCATGGAGAATTTTAATGAAAGCCAAGCTTTCACCGATTGTAGCATGGGAATGTCATTGCCAAGAAGCAATACATCATCTACATATAGGACAATGAATGTCATTGCGCTCTGACTAACCTTCTTATATACACAAGAATCATCTTCATTTTGAATGAAATCATATTCTTTTATGATCTCATCAAAATGTTAGTTACAAGAACGCGATGCTTGCTTCAATCCATAAATGGATCGGTTTAACTTGCAGACCTTGTTTGCATGTTTTGGCATGACAAAACCGTTAGGTTGTTGCATATAATCATCCTCCAAAAGGTTTCCGTTAAAGAAAGCGATTTTGATGTCCATCTTCCATATTTCATAATCGAAATATGCAGCAATAGCAAGCATTATCCGAATGGATTTAATCATGGCAACAAGTGAAAACGTTTTGTCGTAATCGACACCATGTCGTTGACGATACCCTTTCGCTACAAGCCTAGCTTTGTACGTTTGTATGTTGCCTTCCATGTCCGTCTTCCTCTTGAATACCCATTTACAACCAATCGGCTTAACGCCTTCTGGTGCATCAACCAATGTCCAAACTTCGTTGGTATACATGGAATCTATTTCGGACTTCATGGCCTTTTGCCATAAAGCGGAGTCGATACCTTGTATCACTTCCTCATACGCAGCCGGCTCATCATCCTCAATAAAATTAATATCCACTCGAGGTGAGATCAGAAACCCATACCTCTCAGGTTGTTTTCTGACTCTCTCCGACCTACGTGGTTCTTGTGTATTAGAAGATTGTGGAATAGTCACATTCCTGATAGACTGTTGGTGTTCTGTATGGGGTTCGGTGCCAAGAACAATATCACTCCGATTTTCATCAAGTTCTAATTTCCTGCCACTTACCACTGCATTTAGGATTTCCTTTTCTATGAATACCGTATGGAGAGCAACAAATATTTTTTTCTCTCGTGGGTGATAAAAGTAATATCCTTTGGTTTCCCTAGGATAACCTAAAAATAGGCACTTATCTGATTTGGGTTCTAGTTCGGTACTATCCAAACGTTTAACATATGCCCAGCATCCCCAAATCTTCAGGAATGAGAAACCCGGTTTCTTTCCTGTCCATATTTCATATGGAGTCTGTCCAACAGACTTTGACGGAACCTTATTCAAAATAAGTATTGCACTGTTCAATGCGTATCCCTAGAAGGAAATTGGTAGCTCAGTGCGACTCATCATTGACCTTACCATGTCCAACAAAGTTCGGTTTCTCTGTTCAAACACACCGTTCAATTGAGGTGTTCCGGGAGGAGTCCACTGTGAAAGAATACCATATTCTTTCAAGTAATCAAGAAACTCATTGCTCAAGTATTCTCCACCATGGTCAGACCGTAATGTCTTAATACTTTGTCGGTCTGTTTTTATACTTCGTGTCGAAACTCTTTGAATTTCTCAAAAGTTTCCGACTTGTGTCTCATAAGATACACATAACCATAACGCGATGCATCATTCGTAAAGGTTATGAAGTATTCATATCCACCTCTAGCCTGGCTAAACATGGGCCCGCATACATCACTATGAACGAGGGCTAACAGCTCGGTGGCACGTACACCTTTACCGCTAAAATGTGTTTTAGGCATTTTGCCTAATAAACAAGATTCACAGACGTCATAAGAATTAGGATCAAATCCGTCCAAGTATCCACTCTTCGAAAGTGTGGATATACGAGTCTTGTTGATGTGTCCCAGACGACAATGCCACATATAAGTTTCATCTGTGTTACTCAATTTGAGCCTTTTGTTTGTCATATTATATGTTTGAGATTCATTTATATTCAAAATATGAAGACCATTATTAATATCTGTTGTACATATCAAAATATCATTTTTATAAACAAAACACCTAGTGTTCCAAAATACAAAGGTATACCCACATCGGGTCAAATAAGATACATATATAATATTTCTAGTCAAACTAGGTACATAATAACAGTCACCTAATGTAAGTACATGTCTCGAGGGCAGTTCCAAAACATAGGTCCCTACAGCCAAAATAACGACTCTCGTCCTGTTTCCAACTCGTAGGTCAATCTCGCTTGAAGCCAGTCTCCTGCTAATATTCAGATCCTACACATCAGTACATATGTGAGTACCACATCCAGAATCAAAAATCCAATTTTTAAAACTAGAAGTAGACATGTTTATTTCAATAACAAACATACCTGAAGCCGGAGCCTTGCCCGCATTCACTTCCTTCATGTGCGCCTTGTACTCAAGGCAGTCACGCTTCCAGTGACCTCGTTTGCCACAGTATAGGTAGACATCTTGGGATTTGTCCTTAGTCTTCCCAGAAGACTGTGATGATTTGGCCTTGCCCTTTATTTTCTTCCTCTTCTTCACACCTTCAGAAGCCTTCTGCCAAGTCTTGGCCTTATGAGATGTCGAAGTAAGATGCGACTCACACTTCTTGCCCTTCAGAAGCTCTGGCTCTGCCTCTTTCAGCATCACCATCAACTCTCTAAGAGTCTTCTCTTGGTTCATCATATTGTAGTTCATGATGAACCCGCCCCAACAGTCGGGCAGAGACTGTAAGATCAAATCTATGGAAGTCTCAGCCTCGAAGGTTATGTCCAACTGACCTAGTTGTTCGATGTCAGCAATCATCTGCAACACATAGTGCTCGACAGATGTACCCTCTGACATACGTGAGCGAAAGAGCATTTTTGCAATTCATACTTCTGAGATCTAATATTAGATCTATGAAGGTCCTTCAATTTCAACATCATGTTATAAGGATCCAATCCTTTGTTCTGATGACGAAATTGAGGGGTCATTGCGGCAAGCATGACGGATTGAGCGGTAAAGTTATCATCTCGATGAGTCTTCAGAAGCTCATGATCAACTACCCGCTCATGTCCGGGCTGAGGCCCGAGAGGTCTGTCTATAACATAGAGCAACTTCTCGGCTCCAAGGACAATCCTGAGATTCATCTCCCAATCTGGAAAATTGGCACCGTTAAAGACATTATCGCCCATGACGATGTCCCTAACGCTAATCTTTCCAGCCATCTCGATTGCAACAGTCCAAATACTCAATCAACGATATCGGGTACACTCAAAATGTAATGGTTACTATAGTCCAACTATATAACCAACTACAAGTGGAGTAATGTCTTATACAGTCTAACTGTTAAGAGTAACTGTTCAGAGAAATCAATAAAATAAATATTAGTCCAACTATATATTTATAACGATGATAAATAAAATAAAAGAGTGTGTATCAGCAAGTATTAAATGAAATTACAAATTTAATACTGGTCTCCCACTATTTTTAGGCGAGCCTCTAACCCTCTGTTGAGTACTTGGGAAACCCAGTTTCCTAGTGGGCTAGGATCCCGTTAAATAACACATAACCTTGACTTTGGCCAACAAGCTGTATGATATTTAACTGCCCAAGACAAGTCATAACTGCCTAAGACATGCGACATATAACAAAGCCTTCGTGGTTCAAACACATCCACGATGGACAATGATCTTGACTTTAGAAAGAACCATTCAATGGAAGGAAAACACTTAATATTAAAGTGAGGGTTTTTCCGTAAATTGGCAACCAATTTATTATCTTTGATTAGGTCTTATCATACACCCTTAAACATGCATTCTAAAATCATAATAAGGCGCGAATAAAATTAATAATGATATGCGGATGGATTATAATACAATTTGTTCCTAGAACAAATCTCTCTCTTTCTTCTCTCCCGCTATCACTTTACATACTTCTACCCAATTACATAATACAATAAATAAATCTCATTTACATTGAGGGGAATTGGTGAGAAGAGAAATACAAAGAGATAGGGAGGTGAAAGGCTGGACATGCAGGTCCAATTTAATAAATTCCAAATTTATAACAATTTTCAAAATTGCCCCCACCCATCTAATATCCATTCGATATACATTATTCATACAAATAAAACCAAGTATTCACACAAACATGCTGTCAATCAATCTAATCGATGAAAAAATCTTTGATTAAAGACCATCTAATGTTCATACAACGATTTGATTTACGCGAGTCCAACTCGTTTAAGAATAAATACTCAAAGTATTTATTCTTGAATTATATCAAACTAAAATTTTAAATCCAATTCAAATTGTATCCAATACTAATTCGTGTTTAATTCCAAATTAAACAATTACACTTTTAATAATGCCTTTTAGACTTGGATTCCCAATCCAATCCAATTGGGTCTCAAAGGCCCAATTAGCATCCAATACCAATTCAATTAAAATCCAATGAGCTTTCAATTAATTCTTTAGGCATGGGCTTTGGCCATTATGGATCCAACCCAAGATGCCAAGGCCCAAGTTAGGAATCACCCTATGCCACAAAATCAATTTAGGCCCAATTAAATTATTAAAGGCCCAATAGTCATATTTGGACTTTATGGAAATGGTTTTAGGCCCAATTAGATCCAACCCAATTTTCCAAAACCAAACTTGGTCCAACCAAGCCCATTAGCCCAAATATAACAAATTAGCCCAATCCAATTTTAAAGACTAATTTATATTAACATAATATTCCAAATATCACATTAATTTTAATTAAAGTGTAATTAACACAATTAATCTATTAATCTAATATTTTCAAATATTAATTAATCAAATTAATCATGCTTAATATTTCAATTCATGTCCAACACAAATTGAAGCAAATTAATTCTTCCAACATGCTCACCCTCACGGCAACCACATGAAATTAACATCCATTTTGATTTCAATCCAATTAAATCAACAATTAACATTCAATTTCATGCCATTAACATATCCAATTGTCAAATTCAAAAATCACCATGAGCTTTTCTAGGGTACCATTCGGCCATGCTAACGGAATTGGAGATTAGATTTTGATCCAATCAATTTTTCACAAATCCAATGATGCACAAATCCAATTCATCATTATATTAACACAACCAAACAATCAATGTAGACATTACAAGCTCCAAGCAAAATCCCCAAATTAAAGTTAAGAACCCTAAAATTCAAATCATGCTTAGATTGGCTCTGATACCATTGTTAGTGTCCTACACATGTCAAGGTCTCTAACAATGATTGTGTGTGAATAAACAAGAGAAGTTTCGGAAGACTTATATTGATCGGTTTGGAGATTTCAAAAATTCCTTTGATATATGTTGAAGCTCCAAGCTTTGTAAAGTGTTTCCAACTCTTGGGTGAGTTTCCCTATCACTTTAATCAACTCTAAATGTGCTAGCAAGCTTGAAATTTTTACAACAAAAATTTCCAAACAGAGAAGAAAGCTCTCGGCCAAGAAGAGAAAGAATAGAGATGAAGTTTGTGATGTCTTGTTTCAAAATAAAAAGGAAGTGTTATATTTTCCAAAAATAAAACTTGTTAAGAAGCTTTGGTTGTGTGAAAAGTTACATTAAATGAGCTCAACCACTTCCATCAACTTTGTGCAAGTTGATGTAAGTAAAGTGGGTCCCACCACTTCAAATTCAAAATTTGAGTTGGCTTCTCCAACACACAGCTAAGCTTTGGGCTCGGGTTCGTTTAATCCGACTAAACGAATTTTCCGTCGCTAAATAATTAATTCAATTTATTAAATAATTATGCCTCGCAAAATTATTACGAAATTCGCTTACAATTAATTCAAAATTAATTCTTTCGCTTGAATTAAAATCCAATTTTAATTCCGTATTGAAATCCAATTTCAGTTAATATATCCGATATATTATATTAGCCCAAATAAATAAATTAAATAGAAAAATCCAATTTAACTATTAAATTTATTTTACCGATTAATTTCAAATTAATCGCGTTCTCTCTTCTAGACGAATTTAATCCCAGATAAAATTCTTGTCGCAATTAATCCCAGATTAATTCTTACCGTAATTAATCCCAAATTAATTCTCTCTCTCATAATTAATCCCAGATTAATTCTGTTCGAGTCAAATGTCATCGGTGAATCTTTGGGAAGCGACCCAAGAGATTCCTGGATATGTTGGCAGTAAATACGGTTGTCGGACTATCCGACACGTGTGTACCGCGTACCACGTTCTCACCGATTTACAAGACATGGTTGGCTTCTAGCAAAACACCGTGCCTACCCAATTCTCCAGAAATATTCAACGAAGAATATATAATATATATCAGGCATAGTATACAATGTATTGCGTAATACGATCTAGTATTGATGTCACATGCTATGCCTAAGGCTGGAATTGTGTCTGCCCCGTACGAAGCATATATCGGATCACTAGCAAGTAGTCTCTGTAATCGGATAATCATGACCTAGTCATACTATCCCGATAGCTGCAGCATTTAAGAGTACTAGTTATGTATCCCTGCGTGATCATCATCTCCATATGACTGAAGTGATACTTTCATCTTGACATCACACCCAATACACTACGATTCCCAGTAAACCCAGAAGAGGCGTACACAAAACCTGTTAAAGCTCCGGACGACCAAAACCAAAGTACACTGATTGTCGCAAGTATTAGCGATGCAAGTCTCAGGTTAAGACCACATACACCTACCTTGATTCGGATTCCCATAGACACATAGTCATACTACCAATGGGACTCCGAGGGGTCTATCCAGAGCGAAGCTGTTCCCGGTCCAACGGCTAACAGAATCTCTATCACACTTTCTTAAGTATCCAATACTTAAATATATGAGAACTATGTCGTTAAGCTTCCATAACGCGCACAAGTGTAATAATAGTCTATTCCGCATTGTCGATGTCCAGTCTCGATAATACTACAACTAGGATATTTAATGATCAAACCTTTCGTGGATTAATACTGTCTCATATCTTATTAATCTGGTACTAATCATATGGACTTTTATCATTTATATTTATCCAAGTAATCCAATTATAAAATGATAAAATAACAATTTCCTTTATCACATAGTTAATTTGTACAAAACACAATGTCTTTTACAAATAGTGATGCTATGGTTCATAATTGTCCAACATTGCAC